>NDFZ01004484.1:40911-93019 GCA_002192655.3 Mamestra configurata
GGGGGGGGGGGGGGGGGGGGGGGGGCTATATTTGTATATTTGGTAGACGTCTCAGAAGTAAACGCCCCAGTTACTAGCACAAAAGACACTTTTCGATGATTTATAGCAAAAAGCTCACTTGGTACACATGGGTCCTTAGAAAGAGTCGTGATTATGTTTTGGATTTTTAAAGCCCAGGTAAACCAAACCCACTGTTTTTAATTCAGTAATTTAACTCGAAAGTTCCTAAGCGGACTGTAAAACGACTGGTACATGTCTGATTTCGGTGAACGTTACTAAAAAAACAGAGGGAAGAACATTCTTTACTGATCCACGCAAGATCCCACAACCCGCTTTATCTGAAAATTAAATTACTCCACGTAATTAACATGGATTAATTTAATTTTCCTTCTTTAAATAGCCTACATGGCAGGCCGTGTGGGCAGCAAAAAGATTTGGCAGATGTTATTTACCACATAACATCGCAAAGCCTATATAATATTAGTTATCATGGAAAAATATCTGAATGATTTTGCTTAATAAAAAATATCGCAATTAGTAGTTGTAGGTATACACTGGGTTTTGCACCCTATATTTATCTGCAGAAATAATAATCGCGAAACATAAGATGCTACAAAATAGAGTATTAGTAGTCAATAACAAAAACAAACAAAAATACTGTAAACTGGAACTACTTGCAAAGTAGTGACAGCTAATAAGCTTTCAAAAATCGTTTCGATTATGCGACCACTCCTCGTACTCCAAAGTCAATTTGATACTTCTTCGTTTCTTTGCTAATGAATCAGACACAGCTCTGGTAAACACTAAAACCTAGGTATTGTTTATACAGTTGTGGAAGCAGAACTAGGGGCACTTTACTCACTGCTTTATTTACCTGGTAGCCTACCGACAACACAAAACAGACAATCCGTGTTTGTTTTTTGTATTATAAACTTGTTAATTAATTATATGAATTATATTGATCCGGCTCGCATCAGCAGAAAACAGAATGTAGATTAAAGATAAGGGGCCTTTGCACTGCAATGACACAATATTGTCTTGTTGGTTTTGATACGATTTTGCACTCTTTTTTCTACTATTGATGCACGCGTTTGTCCACTATCTCACCTGACGGTAAAGCGATGCCTGATAGTTATTGCGGAGATGTTCCGATAGCATAGACTAAAACGCTAAAAAAAAATATCATCGCAGTGTGGAAAACTAACCTTCCTCACCCAGTATCAGTTACCACAAGGAGAGAGGAGACCAATCATTCAAGTTGTCGCGCGTCGTTGGCAAGCCCGAATGTATAAAAAAAAACAATTTCCAAATAATAATAATAAAATAATAAAAATACTCGTTCAACTCAAGACGTGCACGTCATGGTTAAAAAATAATGCGTGAATACATTAATGGCGATACAAAATAAAGATATTCGACGTTTTCTTACGATTTTTGTGAAGTTTTTTTCCAATATTTTGTGTCCACGGTCAGTTACCGATGAATAAGTAATTATCAAATGTTTATTGAATTTTTAAATGACTCTCTATTTAACTTCTTATTTTCTTATTTCAAGCATTTTAAGTCTGCAATAAAGTATTTCCCCTTAGGCTAAAAGGAAAACTGCCCGGGGCGGCAAAAAGCGAGAGGTGGCGCACGCCTGCCGTAGAAAAAGTACTACTACGCTCTTCTAGCCTTTCGTCTCGTAACATCCGATGGGGGTACTTAAAATGTTCGAGCTCACCACACTCGCTCTAGCATACCTTATTTTAAAAAAAATGCAGCTTTGAAGCCTTGTGAAAATCGATTGAAAGTTACTACTTTCAATCGATTTTCACAAGGCTAAGGCTAGCGAAAAACTGACACTGAAAAAATCTTTTATGACAAAACCGAAACAAGTGAAACCTAACAACAAAAAAAGAGATTTTACCGTGCTCTACAAATACAATAAACCACCAACGAAAGACTTGTAACTTTCTTCTTGAATTCAATCTCTATAATTTTAAGGAATTTTGAAGAGTGCAATATTTAGTGTAGGCCCACTAGGTCACAACTTAATCGAACACAATGCAGTTTGTCTTTCTTTTCTTGGATCGAGTAGTCGAGTCTACCGTTTGTATCATCTGGCTGATTCAGTTACCCATTTCATGACATAGGGTAAGGGTAAAAACTTAGCGTATTTTCAAGAGAAATAAACTAAGATAAAAGTTTTTGCGTCCGCTGAATCTTTATTTAATATTTATCTTAAATTCTTTTTTGTACTTATAAAAAATCGATCGACATGATTGCGGGGTGTAGTATTCTAACTTGAACCAGCTGTAGCCTAAGAGCCCTTGTCCACGGTCAGGTTTTTTCTCGGGTGACGGAATCCGGCGGAGACTGGTCACGTTTGTCCACTGTGCCCGGAGTCAATCCGATCTCGAACGAAATATCACTCAAATGCGGTGTAACTAAGATATCGTGTGCACGTGCATTTAATATGGAACTTACGTTAGAACGCCTACAACTTCTTGCCATATTATTGTACGTACGAAGACGCAGGAGACAAAAGAAGTTTTGGGTTCACCCTCTTCTGCAAGAGAGATACCTTGAAGGAGCATTTAATACACTTTACGATAAATTACGACGACATGAAGATAAATTTTTCAATTATTTTCTTTGTAGTGTTTTATATATTTGTATTAGATGTACTTCTGATTGAGGCTCCGGTTTAGCGGTTCATCCGTTTAAGCAAAATCTCCGGAGCCCGTCAAAAGACCGGATGACGGAACTCGGACGTCCGACGTCGAGTGGACAAAGGTTCATTTAAATGTATAGGCCGCTTCTTCGGTCCGGTTTTTTCTCGGATGACAGATCCGGCGAGACGGACGCCGTGGACAAGCGGCGTAAGTCGTAATTTGGCTAAAGTATCTACATCAATCCAAACGATTGAAATACTACAAACTCATAATTCGGGGAATCAAGGGGTAATATTTTCTATTTAAACGGTTTTATTTAGCTTGCCCTGTTTGTTGTTCGTTTGAACCAAATTTTGTAGTTGACATTTTACCCCCTTTCTGTTGACAGATTGATCTGATATTTCGTCAATACAATTACATAAATATATACCGGAAAATTTCCGACTCCGTAAGATTGTAATAAACCTTTATTAGATTATAATTTCTCGATATATTATGATAATATCGTTTTGTATACAATCAATCCCATCCAAATTAATAGGCTTTAAATAAAACCGTGTCTTATTAAAAAAATAGTTAACAAGTTCACGCGATATTTTACAATCTTACGACTTTGCAATTTTCCGGTGACATATACAATATAATTGTAAATTTGTAGTAATGAGACATAAAATGAACTAAATAAAATGAGAAATATTAAGTGACGAAATAAAAAATAAAATAAAAAAAGTTAAAAAAGAAATTAAATTAAACGGTATTTTTGAAAATAAAGATAATAATGATGTAGATCATGTACTAAAAGCTTAAAAAATCATTCGGTAGGTCCTAGGTACCAGTCATCACACCACTCTCTTCATCAATCTAGAGCATTGATTAGACAAAAAATAAAATCGTGGGACGTAACGAAATGCTAGCGAAATGCTATCTGCAGGTTGAATAAATATGTAGATAGCATTTACATATATATATGAGCGGTTGACTGTTGACAGAACTTTTACGCGCCCCACGATTTTAGTTTTGCATGCCAGTCGCAAACTGTCAAAAAAGCCGCAAATTCCCTACATTTTTGACAGATTGCAACTGAGACGAAAATGCGAACGTTGCTTTACTTAATTAGTAGAATTGGATCTCCTAAGAGCGCTTACGCACTACGTCCAATCTGAACCCGATCAGTATCCGTGAAAAGACGGTCCGGCGTAGTCGTAGAACAATTTGTATGGTAGCTTACGCACTACACCCGATTTCCGTCATCCGATTTCTCTCCGTCAGATTATTGACGGACCGAAGTGGCCATTGTATTATTTGTATGAACAGTTGCGCACTACGTCCGAACCGAATCCAAGCTGAGTCCGAGAAAAGAGGCAGAGGGGCCAGGGTGTGGGGGGGGGGGTGACGTGATACGGCCCTGATAGTACTTAGTTGGATTTACTGTAAAAATCTAATAACAATTTAATTGGTCAAGGATAAGGAATCTTGGCTGGGATGGATGGCAATTTAAATCGTTCTAAGACTTCAGATGTTAATTTTTGGTTAACACGGTAACACTGATAAAGGCGACGAAAGTAAAAGAGATAAGAGTAGGGGAAGATCAAAGAAACGAAGGATGGATTGTGTGAAGGCATATCATCTGTATGTCTAGAAAGGAGGTAATTACGGATTTAGATCAGAGGTAGTGCGTAAGCAATATCCGAGTTCGGTCCGAGTTTTCACGGACAGTATTTTGACGGATTCTGATCGGATTCGGATCGGACTTAGTGCGCAACCGCTCTTAGTATTCCTTAGTTAAAATTTCTTAGTATTTGAATATGCCGAATATCGAATACCTTAATCAAAAATGGTATGTGTGTCAAATATTGTCCTGTTTTCACGGTACAATAGAGGAATTCTGGCCAGGTATTAATTAAGCAGAGATACGCGTTAGTGACTTTCCAAAGTTTAACAACAAACAATATGTTTGGTTGTGCAAAAATAAATGTCAGTATACCACTAAATAATGGCTATTGCCATGGCAAAAAATAATATCAAACATCATTATCTGTTTAGCAATAGTATAAAGATGGAATTTTAATAAAGATGTATAATAGAAAAATCTTTACAATTAAAATTTTTCTTCTTCGTAAACAAGTGGATTACCCACTTGTTTTGGTAAAATCCACTATTTATATATTTTTGTACATGAGATGTCAGATTATAGGATTCCGTAGTCAATAAGGAACCCTTATAGTTTCGCCATGTTTGTCAGTATGTATGTCCGCGGCTTAGCTCAGAAACGCTTAGCACTAGAAAGTTGGAATTTGGTATGGGTAATCACGCCATCTGGTAAAATAAAATCTTCAAAAGGGTACTACACGTAAAGTGGCGACGAATTTTTTTTATAGTCTATCCCACGGTGTGCAGTGTCGTTAAATAGGTCGTTTAAAAATATTGAGAGTCTGCAAAAACCATTTTCCATCCAAGGATCTGTTTGCGAAATATTAAGCTAAAAAGCTACAGTGCTAATTTTTGTTAGTCAGTGAAACCCCTTGCCAGCGAAACGGTTTTTTCAGGAGACGTGAAAAAATTCATTGTAGTAGCATATCCAACGACTTTAAAAGGAAAACTATCACAGCTAAGTAGGCGTTACAAGTTAACGAGTAATAGTCAACCAACCTATAAAATGTACTTGGTAATTTTGACACGCACTTGGCGGGTTTTTATGAAAAGGAAAACTGATGAGATACCTATTGCCGTCGTACGGCTAGGCACTGGTTCACGGTCACGAGTTTGTAAAAACCAACTTCCGCATGAGTGTCATACGTTTTTCAACACATTTTCGAGAAAACAGTACAATAGGTAATGAAACAAACTTTTTGTTATTAGATATCAGTCGGAAAGTAGCAACAATCTTTGAGGTTCGATGCGAAAATAGCGCAAATTTAAAAATGGCGCCACGTGCGCGTGGTTAAAATTAGAACTACATCTTTCGTCTCATTTTATCTTTAGTATTAAAGTGAGACAGACGTATTGAACAAAAGCACTTTTAAGGAGGTCCGATCATTTAGCTTATTTATTCTAGTAATGTGAAACTCCTTGGTGGAATTCTTATATTTTTTTATCGAAATAAAAAAAAGCCGTAAAGGAGACTCTATACAACGAAGAGTGCGGTAAAAAAGGTACCTACTTAGATGAGAGTTCCTATTTAATCTCACGTTCCATTGCATGGTGCGTATTTTTTAACTTTCGAACAATGTATAGGCTTCGTAAATGCATCTTTTGAGCAAATGTGTTGAAAAATATATTACACATATCGCACAGTGAGAATGAAAGTGACCGAACTCAAAATCTCAAAATTTTTGGAAGGTTTTTTTAATGATTATTTTATAAACTCTTAAGCTCTTTTTTTTTCTAAACAATATATTAGCATCATAAATATGTAAATAGCTTTCCATTTGAAAAAGTTATGACATATTTTATTGGAAACTCCCTAAAATACGAAGTCAATTTTGTGATTTCCCACAAAATGTAAATTTCGTGTTAGGTCACTTTTATTCTCATGGTGCGATATATTAACTCGCTATGCGTATCATTGCGCAGGCGGTCTAATAGGTCTATCATAACCCATGCTTCAGTCTCATTGGTGACAGAAGGTAGTCTTGATGACATATCTCAATATCAATCAGCTCAATGGGAAAAGGTAATATTTCAAAACCGTAATAAAAGTCGGAAATTATGCCTTTTTTCTCCTAACGGTAGCATGGTCAACTTCGCGTCAGCATATTATTTGCAGCGGCTACGCATCATTATAACTTTATCTGTAATCGGTAATTTCATAGAAGTAGCCATCCGTTATTCCAAAACGATCACAGCTTCTATCCATATGGGTACTATTTAATCGACTTCGGGCCCATGATGGTTTTTAGCAGTTATTATAATTATGTATTCCAAATCGTTTTCATGAGTATCGCTACGGAACCTCTAGGACCCTCAAGGATTTGTAATGACTACCTCTAAATGTACCTTTACTTTTAGATAGTGAGTCTTAGCTTTTTACATACTTCGACTTAGCACTTCAACTGAATGTCCTCATCTCAAAGATCGTGGTTAATGATTTTGCTGTCGGCAACGTCATATTTAAACAATAGTTGGCTAGAGACGTCTAAGTCTTAGAGTTATATTTATTTGAGATGGGTTTGCTCTTGACTCTAGTCTAGGTCATAGATGACAAAGACAAAGTCGACGATGGAGCGAGTCTACCCAGAAGCCTGTTCACTCTAATTTTGAAGAGTGGACTCAAAACCTACGCTGCGGTCTAAGTATCTTCCATAAAATGAAATTGATTTAAAAAAATTAAATAATTTTTGCCTGAACGCAATCATTTGTTTTACATTACGTATTTTATGTATAGATCTGTGGCTTAGTTCCAAGATAATAATAATGAAATTATAAGTGGTATGTATGTATCTTATATCTTTATTATAATGATTTCTCGACTTTCTACTAACCTCTGAATCGTAAAACAATTGAAAATTACTTTGGTTCTTTGAAGTTAATTGGACTACATTCAATCCAAGCGACGTTCGCTAACAACCTGGTTTACAAGACTTTATTTTATGAATAACAATTGTTTAGGGATTTTATGATTCGAATAACAATATGTTCTCGCAATTTTCTTTAGATATTTTTTTCATACCCCTAGAAATGCATTATGAGGCCATGTCGCAGTTTGTATATCCTGAGGATTCCAATTTGTTTTTTTCAGGCTACCAAACACTACAACGCTGAGGTAGATTTTAGTAAACGGTGAGGTATTTTTTTTAGTTACTGCTGTAAATACACGTGGTTAAGTTTTATGAGATTTTCCTTGCACACTGCTACGATCCGTAACTTACCGTTCCACTTACCTTATATCCAGTGTATTTTTCTCTGAAATCCTTGATTTGTTTTTTATATCAGAGGGACAATTCCCGTATTTTTAAGGAACGTTCCCATTCTGAGCTCAGTCTCTTATTTAATTACATTTCTTTCAAGATTTTGACATTTAGTTTGGTTGAGATTTTGTTTTGAATTTGAAGGATTATTCGGTAAATACGAGAACTAGCCTTCTGATCAACGTAACGAAGTGTTACGAAATTGACTGCTCTTACTGTATCAAGTCTTGGCAAATATATAAGATTCCATATTACGACTAAACCAAATTATGTGTTTTGTTGTGTGTAAATGTTGTGTTGTAAAAATAAAACTATAAAGTTTGCTTTCTCGAAGACATCAACGCGTTAACGCAAATCAAACTCCAACATTTTAATTTCATCAAATACAAAGCTTGTTGGCTTCATTCAGGAGAAACATTTCTATCAAAGCTGGCATCAATTAACTGGAGTTATTAAAAAAAAATCTCTAGGAGTTATAGTTAATCAACTGTTTAGTTACAACAGTAACAAAAACAAAACCATGTGACTTATTAAATCACAACTGAGATTTGAATGGTATGAAGAAAGAAAATAGAAGTTTAGACAGAGTAGTGCCAGTTGGATGAAAGAAAGCAACCAAAGCGAGCTCGCTATCCATCAAGGGAATATGCTCTTCGCGGCAGCATACGCTCTTTGTTTTATAAAATTAAACTTTCAACATGGCTGATGGATAGCAGGCACTAAGTGTGAGTGCGTCGTGTTTAATGTAAGATGAGTGTACCTCTACTCTACCTACGGCTTTATCGAGCATTTCACACTTGAAGTTTGAAGATTGTTTTGTTGTGTAATAGAATAATGCGAAATTATTATTAATTTATAGCATTTATTAAACAGATTTCACATAAAGGTAACATACAAAATTTTAAGTCATAAATATATTATTAAATATTCTAAGAATTCATTTAGTCATAAAATACTGCCACGCCTAATAACTTAATACAATTAGGTGAAACATACAACACATTTTTAATTTTAACAATATCGTGCACTTAAAACAAACTAAGTTAAAGATCACTGTAACGTTAAACTATAAAATCTCATTCAATTTGGATTTGTACTTGCAAAAAAAATTAGGTCATCAACATCGGCAGTGTTGTCAAAACATAGAAACTGGCAAGACAAGTAGTGCGTGCGTACTTCAAGTCGTTTGAGTGGAGAGCCGCATAGGTGTGCGACTTAGTACACTAATTATATGTTTCTTTGTCATATAAGAGTTGACAGCGGAACTAGAGGCATGGCGAGATACAACCACGATTAACTTTGTGCTCCGCGAGAACGACCCCCGCCCGCTATGCCCACTATCGCAAACCTTGACATCGACATGACGATACATACGTGACACCGACAAAGTTAGTCGTAGCTGTTAGGTAACATCAGGCGCGGGCTCCGCGCCCGCGTACAGCGTGGTTAGGTGTGACTGATCTTAAACATAGTGCCAAATCTAAATCGGACAGTACAAACAATGATTCATGCTTAGACAAGGTTAAACTTGAAACGGGGACTTTTCTTCACTAAGCGGTTTTTCTGAGCTTATTGCTTTTGACTTTCTTCTAAACCCCACTCGCTGCCAAAAGTCCCAGTTTCAATAACTATCTGATTAACTGCACTTCAAATGAAATGACCTTTGCAAACGATGGACATCACTGAGATCATTTCCATTAGATTCACAGGTCAGCCAGGCTATTTTGTAGAAACTCACTATGGAATTAGCATAAGTGCCCGCAGCGACAGATGCGGGGTCAGTGTCCAGTTTCGTTTTACTGCGAATGCACAGTGAGCTCGATACTGAGTTTATGCAGAATAGCTGAACAGATCTCAACACAAAAAGCGTAAAACTTTTTAATACTAATTATGGTTAATAAGGCCAAATAAATAATTCATTAACTTTAGCAGGCTTATCATTATTATAAATGAGTATTGGGTGAAAAATACATTTGATGTTTTGTCGAAGGACGCGTCTTCGTTTTGTAACGCAATTTAATCTAATATACAGTATAATCGTTCAAAGTATACATTTACATTTAGTAAACATCGTAGCGGTAAAAGCAAAACAAAACAGTCGTAGAATGTCTCGTGTTCATGTTAATCACAGTTACGTGTGTCCAACTATATGGAAGCTGGCTCGTCGCTCGCCGCTCGTCACTTGTCGCCTGCCTTGGGGAAAGTCTAGGACTATTTACACAAAAAGCTTAAATATACAGCGATGTTAGATGCGGAAAGTCGCCCAAATAGTACTACAAGTTAAATTTACAATCGAGTCGATTTGCAAATGTTAGGGTTTGCGGTGTGTTGCTTTGTTGTGGTGGCACAGCGGTGAACGTGGCTCTGGTATGAAAGAAACGTACGTTGGTAATATTCTGTACATGACTGTATGCAAAAACATTTCAGTTATTTAAGATTTCTTTTACTCAGTGCCTCACTTTTTTTTAGAGGAAATGTGTCACTTTTTCAGTTTCACAAATATTTCTTGAATTGTTCATTTAAAAATGTAATCATTGCTTTTAGGTAATCAGGCGCAGTCTAGAATGAACAAGTTGAAAGCTGTTTAGTATGTTGAAACTTACTACTAAGTAGAAAGTTTTCTTGAAAGCAAGGAAAGGAGGGAAAATAAAAGGAAGAAAATGGTGGTTTTTGTTGTAACTAAGATAATATTTGCGTTTTCTTTAAATAAGTGGTTGTTTATTGCGTTTGTTTGACAGTATTTTTTTGGAAAATGGTACCTCATCTTCTGTGCACCAATTTGCCTTTCTGTCAAAACAAGCTGTTTTTGCGTACAGTGTGTACATTTCTTTGATACCATAATTTTTATAAGTTCACCAGTACTGCGGCACAGCAACGCACGTTGAAATGTGCGCGTAGTCACCGTTTTATACCGCGGTCTATCCAGTGGCCTACGTTCCGAAGGGGCTAGGTCGTTCAAGGCTAGGTGGATCAGTAAGAACCTGCACTCGTGGTAGTTTGTGTCATATTGTCAAGAAGGTGATCATGGGGTGTGTCTTAAGCGGACGTAAGTCGTTATTGCGGTAACCGCTACGATTTTAAAGCCATTTAATTAAATACTATACTCGCATGTCAACTTTCAGAGTTTTACTCTATAGTAGTTTTCACCCGATCTCAAAGTGATATAAAGATGAAACAAAGAAACACTACATTAATGGATTAAGAGTGCGCGACGCGAGCTCGCTGCCTGTATCTATGTCTTACTTTTGACGACTAGCTTTGCCGAAGTCTCGACTTGGCCGGCAGCGGTGGTGGCCCGGCAAGTGAAGGTTCCGGTATCCTCCTCGTAGGTGTTTCCGATCAGCAACACGGCGTTATTCCCTTCGTGGATCATCTGGAAGTCGAACAAGCAAGCCATTATAACACCATTTTCAGCAAGAAGTTAATTATGACGGTGGGTTGGTTGAGCTGTCTGGATAAGAATACTAGAAAGAATTTGAAGAAGGTCGTTATCTAGGAGTATAGATAAGCAAAAAACCTCATGTCTGGTGTCAATCTTCCACAGTTTTAATGCTTACAAGTGATACTTAGGGTCCAAAATGGCATAATTCTTGTCATGTATAAATGAGGTTCTTACGTTTAACTGAAACTTAAGATTGAGAGATGCAAAACTATATTTAATGACACAAGTTATAGAACTAGAAACTAAAAAAACACAAAACAGGTAATTAATTACCTGGAAGTCTGGTGTTTCAGGAATGAGAGCACCTTCTCGAAGCCACTGGATCGTCGGCTTGACTTTGCTTGTTATGTGAGTCTTGAACTGAGCTGGTTGACCTTCATACACAACAAGATCTCGAAGGGGTGTCAAAGTTGGCAAGTTGTCGGCCTGATCGGGCTGGGTTACTTTCAGTTTTGCGGCAACAGTCACTCGGCCAGCCGAGTTGTAAGCAACGCACTTATAATCACCCTCGTCTTCAGGGAAAGCTTCCGATATGCGCAGTGTGTACTCATCCGCTGTACGAGACATTTGGAAATACTTGGAAGGCTTGATTAATTTCTCGCCCTTGTACCATTGGACCGTAGGCGCCGGCTTACCAACAATCTTGCAACTGAACTCAATCGCTTGACCTTCAGCAACAACCTTGTCTTTCAAAGGCTCAATAATCTCAGGTGGCGCATTAGCGGCTTTAGTTTGTGGTTTTGGTTTTTCTTTGGTAGCAGGAGCATTAACTGAACACTCGGCATCGCAGCGTGCTTCTCCAGCGCTATTTATGGCAACGCACTCATATTTACCAGAATCTTGGGGATAAGCTTCAAGAATAAGAAGAGTATATGTGCCGTCTTCTTCTAGAATTTTATTTCTGATGTCTGGTTGAACTTTCTTGCCATTTTTCAGCCAATAAACATCAATAGGCTTTGTTCCGGTAACCTTTGTGTCAAATCTAACCAGTTGACCGGCTGTTACATTAACATTTTGGGCAGTTAACGTGAAGCTTGGTGGAGCAACTCCTCCTCTTCCCTGTCGCCTGCGCTCCTCTACTACCAAGTTAGCGCTACATTTAGCAGTTCCACCACGGTTTTCAGCCACAGCAGCAAACACAGCGGAGTCCTCAACAAACACTTGCCTGATAATAAGAATAGATTTGGTGCTGAATGTGTGGATCTGGAAGTCAGCAGAATTTTTAATAGGGAAGTTCTCCCTATACCACTTGATTGTTGGTAGTGGGTCTCCATCAAACTCAACCTCAAATCTGGCTTGTTCGTGTTCGAACACACGGCAAGGTTGCATTTTCTTAGTAAAGACCGGAGGTTTGCTAGGCTTCACGGGTCCTTCCACAACTCGCTCTTGAGTTTGCGCCTTATGTTCCATTTCTGTGGTTTCAGTGGAAGTTATTTTTCGCGTTATTTCTGTATCTCCAACTACCTCCTTTTGAATCTGTTTTTGCTTAGCAACATGTACTTCTTTTCCATGAACAGTAGATTCAGACGGGCCTGGAATTCTAGGTTTTGGTACGGCCTTCTTCTGCACTTGCTCAGTGATAACTTCCGTTTGCTCTCTGTAAAAAAAAAGAAAATATTTTAATAATAGTTCTTTTTTCTTAAAATTTCAACAAAGTCCAACTTGTGTACTTACAAGGTGTCCTCGTATCTTTGTGCCATGCCTTTGGCAAGAGAACTACTCGCGATTTTTTCTCCAGGAATAGCATATTGGTGAGTTGATTCCCTGAATCGACTTTCCTTGATGACCTGCTCATTTTCCAGTTCCTGGAGTTTATTGTAGTACTCTTCACTCTTCTTCTTCTTAACTGTCTGTTGCCATTCTGTTTCAGGCTCCTTAACAAGTTTCGGTTTTAATTCAGGTCTGTGGTCAATGACTCCCTGTCGTTGCAGAACTTGCCTTTCCTCAAATGTTTTTTCTAATTCAGTTTCAGAGCGCTGATATTGCGTTGTTTCATCATACCAAGCTGTGTATTGACCAAAAAATAAGTTAATGTTGTGCCAACCAAAAAACATTTAAACATTTTAAAGACATACCTCTCCCAGAATCCGTTGGCAAAGCTGGCAGAAGCAATTGATTTAGCTGCACTCCTTTTGGGCAAAGAGAGGGAAGGTAACGGGAAGCTGGGGGGTACTTTGTGCTTAAGCGGCTTGTTGTTGTGTGCGTGGTTTGGTAATGTACGTTAGAGCAGTATGAAAGCTGTTTTTGGTATGTATAAATTCGTAAATCACTTTATGTTTATGGATATTGTTAACTGCAAAATAAGCATCATGTTTTTACCCAGATGTATGTAAAACTTACGTCGTGGAGCATTCTTCAGAACTCCTCTGTAGTCGTCATGTCTCGGTATTACTTTTAGTTCGGTGGAAGCTACCGCTTCACCGGCTGAGCTTCTAGCAATCACTTCAATTTTGCCAGTGTCGTACTGCCTGGTCTTAGGTATATCAAAGTGATACATTCCATCGTAGGTCAGTTTGTATCTGGAACCCTGAAAAATCGCATTTTTTACTAGCATTGCGTTTGACTAATAAAATGTTTGAACAAAGTTAAATTGTTTCATAGTTACATTAACAATAGTGTTGCCATTGATGAGCCACATCACTCGAGGTTTGGGGTGTCCGGTGACACGGCAGCAGAATCGAGCCCACTCGCCTTCCTCGACGGTCACTGGGTCCGGACGGCTGACGAAAACTGGTGGCGATCGTGCCTTCGCCTCCTCAGGTGCTTGTTCTGGTGCACTACATTAAAAATATTTTGTCAAGTTTAACATATCTGCATATTAATTCGTTCAAGAAAACAGAAAATATCTACAAAAAATATTCGTTATACAGAATTACAATTTACACGAGACGAAACATTGTCAGAGATAAAACTGTATAATACGGTATGACTTCTTTCGATTGAGTTGAAACAATAAAGAACCAATGGTTCTGCTCTAATATAGGGACTATAAGACATACTACGACTACTATGCCTACGACATATAATTTTGTACTCGTCCACAAATAGGCATACATAGTTAGGTTTATATTTGTTAGTAAACACATGAAAAACTCTTACGTTTGCCAGGCCGCTTCCATCTCTCTTATTCTCTCAATACTCTTCATATGCTTAGGTAATTGAGAATCGTAAACAATACCCGGTTTACCGGCTGTCTTGATTACAGCTCGGGTTTCATCCATACCGTAAAGATTAGTGGCGCGGCAAACGTATTCGCCACTGTCTTCAGGGTACACCCAGCCGAAGTTCATCGCCACATAACCAAAGTCATAGATGGGCGTGAATCGGTTCTCTGTAAAAATAAATATTTTGTACCAAAACACAATTATGTACCTACTTACATTAAATGTACAGTTTATCTGCATGACGTGTTTATATATGAGTAGGTACTCTGTAACTTACTATGCAATAATGGTTTGCCATTGAAGAACCATTCTACTTTCATGTTAGGATCACCGACTGGTGCCAGTTGGCACTCGAACTTCGTCGACTCCATTTCTACTAAGGTGGTTTGACTTTCAATTTGTGTAACAAATCGTGGTGGTTGTTTCTTATCAGCGTCATATAAGTCGTCTTCCGTCAAAAAGATTTCCGAAGTATACTTCTTGATAGTAGCTTCCATCTGCGTCAGCGCTTCGGATTTCTTCATACCTCGTGGTACTTGATTTTGTAGAATAATATCCGGCAGTTCTATAAAAAATAAAGTGTTAAGTTAAATCTATCAAAATGTAACTGAGTAAACTTTATAATGTTGTTTATTTTATCTGTGTTTACTTACTTTTACAAGATACGGTCGCTTTAGTAAAATCTTCGCCAATGTCATTAACTGCACGGCACACGTATTCGCCTGAATCTTCAGCGTAAACGTACAAAATGTCAAGTGAAACGAATCCCATATCGTAAACCGTGCGGTACCTATGACCAGAAGGCAAAAGTTTTCCATTACGGTACCACTCAATGCGCAGTTTCGGGTCTTCTTTGGGTTCCACGCGACATTCAAAGCGAACGCTTTCGGATTCTTCAACAGTGTGTGACTGAATCTGAGTTATAAACTTGGGCGGGGTGCTTATAACAGGCTCTTCCTTCGGCGCGTCACTTACACGCCCTCTTTCAAGCTCCTTGATCTTCTCCCCACTCATTCCTTGTGGCAGTTGAGATTCCAAAACGATGTCACGTTTAGCACTACATGTTATCTTTGCAGTCGTTGTTGCAGAACCCCACCTGTTCGTTGCGCGACAGGTATACTCTCCAGCATCACGAGCATATATGTAGTCAATGTCCAATGCAATAAATCCGAAATCATTGAGCATATGAACTCGGGATCCGGTAGCGAAAGGTCTGCCATTGTAGAACCAATCAATTCTCATCGTGGGATCACCAACTGGTTCTACCCGGCAGTCGAAGTGAGTGGGTCCACCTTCAGGGACGTCAAGGTTGTCTTTAATTTCCACCGTGAACTTTGGTGGGTTGGGCTTTTCATCTTCAATTGCAATTTCTTCACGCTTGTGCAGCGTCTCTTCCAGTTTTTGAATGCTTTCGGTACCAGACTTGAAGTGAGATGGTAACTGTGGTTCCAAAATAATACCTTGCCTTCCTTTGACTTGCAGTTTGCATGAAACTGTCGCTTCTCCGTGTCGGTTGGTGGCTTTGCAAGTGTAAAGACCTGCATCGCGTTGGTAAACTCCACCGATCTCCAATATAACAAATCCAAAGTCGTTAATCGTCTTTACTCTAGATCCTGTCAAAAGTGGCTTTCCATTATGGAACCATTCAACTCTCATACTTGAATCATTAACAGGAATGAGACGACATTCAAAGTGAGCTGACGAATTTTCGGACAAAATAAGATCTGAAGGTGTCGTAGTAAATTCTGGCGGATTACCGGTTTCGGCTTCCGGAGTCATGGAATCTACAGTACCTGTGTAGCCTTCAAGAGCTGCTATTTTGTCGATAGTTCCCTCCATACCTTTAGGTAATTGTGACTCCAGGATAATATTGCGTTTTCCTTGAACTTTCATTGTTGCTGTTGTAACAGCCTCTCCATAGTTGTTGTATGCCCTGCATAGATATTCTCCAGAATCTTCTGGGTATGTCGGAGAAATCTCCAGGATAACAAAACCAAAGTCGCAGAAAGTTCTGAATCTGGAACCGGCTTTGAGAGATTTTCCATTCCAGTACCACTCCACCTAAAGCAATGTATACCAATTATTCATATTTTATAAATCTCATTTTATAGCATTGGATAGTAAGTCCCGAAGCCCCGCAAAATAAGAATAGTAATTTTCCATTACTCAAGGTGTGATAGGTAAACAAAAGTTATTTACCCGAATAAGTAACTTGTTTCATAAATTAACTGTACTTACACAGGTGCAGTTATTCATCGTTAAAATCCTTGACGACTGAACTAATTACCGTTAGTATTTATCCCGTTGCATTTTTTTAAGGATGAAAGTCATCAAATATTATAATAATACTCCTTTCGCTCTGTACGGAGTGGAAGGAAGGGGCAGACTCTAACGTTGGCCGGGAATCGCTCTACGACTCCCGACTCCCGGGACATAGGAGCATAACTGCTTTGCAGAAGGAGGTGACTGCTTCCCATGCTTTCTCGCTCCGGACTATGGATTGAACCAGGGCCTGAAGCGAGAGGTCGCCCAAGCAGGGCAGATCTCCACCGTATGCTCCAACTAGTTTTCCGGGCCATCCTCGCAGTGATAAATGCCATGGGTTACATTAAATTAATTCAAGTTATACTTGCCTTTAAGTTGGGATCGTCAGTCGGTGTCAATCTAGCTTCAAAGTGCGAATTTTCTCCTTCGCGAAGGTTATCAATATTAGATAGTGGCACAGTGAACACTGGAGCTTTACCCCTTTCTTCCTCTTCCTTGACATCTTTTCTGCGTATCATTGAGTCCTCAAGAGTTTGTAGTTTTTCCAACCCACCTTCCATGCCCTAAAATTTTTATTTGTATTAATATCAAAGTAAAATTAATATTTTATTTTAACATACGAAACGAAATAACTTCTTTTAATTTATGGTTACTCACCCGCGGTAGTTGCGAGTCCAGGATTAAGTTCTCTTTCGAAGTACATTTTAACGTAGCCTTCGTAGAATCACGGCCCAATTTATTAGTAGCCACGCATTCGTAAACACCTGAATTTTCTTCGTAGCAGTATAGAATATCCAAAATAACAATTCCAAAGTCATGGAAAGTCCTATACCTGTGGCCATGTGGCAACTTCTTTCCATTGTAAAACCATTCGACTTTAAGGTCCGGGTCGTCAACAGGTACTAATCTAGCCTCAAAGTGTGCACTTTGACCTTCAGCTAATTTAGTTACGTCTTGTATTTGAGTAATGAACTTCGGTGGTACAGCCGAAGCAGGAGCCGGCGCTTGCTGTTGAATTCCTTGTAAGCTTTCCAATTCTCTGATCTTGGCCAGCGAATCGGGTTGCAAACTGTCTAGGTAAACTCCACCTCTTCCAAAGCAAGTGATAGTAGCCTTTGTAAAGTCCTCGCCGTATTTATTATACGCACGGCACACATATTCTCCAGTATCATGGTTCTGAGTGTACGCTATATCTAGGACAACAAAACCAAAGTCAGAAACCGTTTTGATTCTGGTCGAGTGACGCAGAGGCTGGCCATTGTGGTACCATTCAATCTTCAAATCAGGGTCATCAACGGGCACAACAGTGCATTCAAAGTGAGCAGACTGTCCGTCTTTCAAACCCTCAATTTTTTGAATATGCGTTGTAAATCTTGGCTTTTGTCCCTTGCTTTTGTCAACGCATTCTAATTTGACGCTTATTTCAGCCTGACCCCATCTGTTAGTAGCTCGACAAGAATATAAACCTGAATCGGTGGTTTTAGTTCCCAGTATTTCAAGTACAACCATTCCAAATGCGTAGACCGTACGAATGCGGTGGCTGGCTTCGATTGATTTTCCGTTGTAGAACCACTCAATAACCATACTTTGGTCGCCAGTAGGAATAAGAGATGCTTCATAATGGGCTATCTGCCCCTCGCTGATGTCAACGATATCTTGGAAGACAGTAGTGAATTCAGGAGCCCTACCGGTGTCATCATCAGGCTTCTGGCCTGGTTCTCTACGAAGAGAATCCTCAAGATTTTGAATCTTTTCCAATCCCTCGGTGCCTTTAGGATGTTGCGTTCTTTCAATAAGATTTTCTTTACTGGTACAAAAGACAGTTGACGATGTAAAGGCTTCACCTTTCTTATTATAAGCCTTGCAAGTGTATATTCCACTATCTCTTTCATACACGTCTGTCAAATCCAATGTTACGAAGCCAAAATCACTTGTAAGCTTAAATCTTGAACCTTGCTCCAGCACTTTTCCATTGAAGTACCACTCAATCTTGAGGTTTGGATCGTTTTTGGGTTCAACCTGGCCCTCAAGGTGAAGGGCTTGACCTTCAATCAATTGATTTTCCGCTGAAACTGGTACTACCCATTCCGGTTTCGGATAGTCAACATCCGGCACAGACGTTCTTCTGGATTTAGACAATCTTGCCTCCTCAGCCTGTTCTACAGCTTCTAATCCAGCTTTTCCTTGTGGATGCTGCGTGTCGAAATAAATATTTTTATCTCCAGTGCATCTTAGTGAACCTGAGGTGGTAGCTGAACCCTTGCTGTTGGTAGCCTTGCATGTATAGATACCGGAATCTTCTTCGTACGTGTGAGTAATATCAAGAGAAACGTAACTGAAATCGTGTGTACTCTTGTATCTGGAACCAGATGGCAACGGCTTATTGTTAAAGAACCATTCTATTTTAAGTGTAGGATCCCTAGAAGGCTCCACGTTGCATTCGAAATGAATGTTTTCACCTTCTTTGCACAGGATATTGTTCAAGTGCGAAATAAATACAGGGATTTCATATACAGGTTCAGGTGCTTCAGGTTTTCCTGCTTTGGGCTGTTCCAAAGCTCCAATTCTGTCCAGCGAATCAGGATGAAGTGTTTCACCGAGTAACCAGTGACGATCCTCAATTTTTATGGAAGCGGTGGAAACAGCTTCTCCGATAAGGTTTGTTGCTTTGCATGTATAGATTCCAGAATCATCAATTCTTATGCTGTTAATGGAAAGAGTCACCAAACCAAAATCGAAAGTGCTTTTTAATCTTGATCCAGTAGTAAGCGACATGCCATTTTTGAACCATTCAATTCTGAGGTTAGAGTCAGTTCGCGGTTCCACTTGAGCCTCCAAGTACACATGTTGTCCTTCAACGAGTTTGTCGTAGCTCTTAAGATGTGTGGTGAAAATGGGTGCTTGTTGAACTCCTGAGTCCACGAACATTTCCGGGACTTTGTTCATAGCAGCTTCCTTAAGTTGTATTTGTTCCCAAGCTTCAGGTCTCATTGTTTGATCCACAATGGTGGACTTGGTCTTTACTTTCAGTGCGGCAGAGGATACCGTACTTCCGGCTCTGTTTATCGCTTTGCACATGTAAAGACCAGCGTCCTCCGACACTACCGAGTTAATGTCCAAGGTGACAAATCCGAAATCATGAGTTGTGCGGAATCTTGAACCTGCGAAAAAATAATAGAGCATGTCATCGTTTATATCATATCATATCTTTATCACTATCGCTTATTAAAACCCCACCGAGCTGAGTTTATGTCTGTTCGGACTACTCTTCTAGAGAGTTTAGGTGGAGATCCCTAATTCTTAAGAAAATAAAATATATTCTGTATTACTCTGTCTTAATATAGCAAACTACTGGTGAGAGATATTTTTAAATGGGTGCAGCAGCTCTTGAGTCCATCAATTAAAAATAAAATCTAAATAAAATCTTTCTTTATTTTGAGTAACTATAGACAAAGAATGTAATTTAAAAAGAAAATGTAAATATAATGAGGTAAAATTGTGTTTGTAAACGGTAATCTCTGGAATAACTATGCGAAAACAAAAAAAAAACTCTGATAGAAAGCTACACTCTCGATGAGTATTATTTGGTCCCGGAAAACACACGGTTTCAATGGAATAGGCCGCGGGAAGAAGCTATTTGTTTGATTATATTTCTGATTCACTTACCCATTTTGAGTTCCACTCCGTTTATGTACCATTCAAATCGTAAGCTCGGGTCACCAACCGGCACCACTCGTGCTTCATAGTGAGCATGTTGTCCCTCCCATAGCTCGGAGGGTCCAGTAAGCACCTGGGTAAAGATAGGCTTTTCAAACTCGCGTTCAGGCTCGTCAGGCCTACTTTGTTGTGGTTGTTCAAGTTGCTGAATTTTCTTCATGCCTTCTGGATGTTGTGTGTCCATTTGGATGGCTGCCTTAGCTACAAAACAAGACACTTATTAGGATAAGTTATTAACTTAAACAGATTCCAAGTAATATTTACGATTAGGTGCATCTTAATACATATTTATAAGGACGTAGGTAACGAACGTTGATTAAATTTAATAAAATAGTTACTTTTAATTCTCATGGCAGCTGTTGTTACAGCTTCTCCCAACAGATTTGAAGCTCTGCACATGTAGACGCCTTCATCTTCATCACGAACATGGGTGATAGTCATCGAGACATAACCAAAGTCGTGAGTTTTTGTGATTCTGGAACTGTCCTCAATAAGTTTCTCGTTTCTAAACCATTCCACTTTGAGAGTAGGGTCACCGACTGGAATAAGTCTGCAGTCAAAGTGCGCTGTTTGTCCCTCTTGAATGTTATCTATGTTTTGAAGTGGTTGTGTAAATACAGGTCTTTGGCGTGTTACCGGTTCCGGTATTTCTGGACGTTTGAAAGGTTCTGCAGATTCTAGCTCTCGGATCTTTTCTAAGCCTTCAGGACGTTGAGATTCCGATATAATGCTTCCTTTTGCGGTTACTGTCATTGATATAGCCGATACACATTGTCCTAGAGCATTGATTGCCTTCACTGAGTATTCACCAGCATCTTCAGGAACACAATGTTGAATATCTAATGACACGTAACCAAAATCAAAAGTGATATGGAACCGTGCAGCAGATTGCAGGGCCTTGCCGTTATGATAGAATTCAATTCTTAAGTTAGGATCATGTACAGGCTCCACCTGGCATTCAAAGTGTGCTGTCTGACCCTCGAAGACGTGAGTCGTGCCACGCAATTCTGTGACAAACCTAGGTGGACTTATCTTGGGTTCTTCAACTTCCATCCTAGTATGATGACCCTGTGCTTCCAGTTGTCTGATTTTTTCTAAGCCATTTGGATGCTGAGTATCTAAAATAATACTTCTATGCCCTGTAAAAAAAAAACGTTTTTATATGTTTCTATTTCATTTTATTCTAACGATTTTGAAATTGGTATATTTACCTGCAACCTTCATCGTGCATGTGTTAACTGCTTCACCAAGTTTGTTAGTGGCCTTACACATGTACGTTCCAGAATCTTCAGAGTAAGTGTAGAGAATATCTAATGCAACATAACCGAAGTCATGTGTCGTTCTGTACCTGTGCCCAGCTCTTATCTTTTGACCGTTGAGGAACCATTCAATCTTGAGGTCTGGATCATTGATTGGCTCTACTCTACACTCAAAGTGAGCGTGATCTCCTTCTTTCAAGTTCTCGAGGTTTGTAAGAGCTGTCAAGAAGACTGGTCTCTGACCAGGTTGCTCTTCTTGCACTGGTTTAGGTCTCTCATAATTCTCTAATTCTTGAATCTTTCTCAGACGTTGCTCGTCTAATGTGTCTAAGTAAAGTCCCGCTTTAGCTAAAATAATAGGAAGAGTGTTAACAATTAATATTATTGTAGACGAAAAACCTGGTCTTCTTTAAAAAAAATACTTTATTTACTCACCGTCTACTTTCACAGAGCTTGTGGTGACCGCTTCACCTACAGCATTAGTAGCTTTGCACATGTAAGTGCCGGTGTCTTCGGAGTAGGCATAAAGAATATCTAGCGCTACATAACCGAAATCGTACGTGGTCTTGAACCGATGTCCTTGTTGAACAGGTCTGCCATTGCAATACCATTCAACACGCATAGTTGGATCATTAACAGGTGTGAGTGTTGCTTCCAGGTGAACTGGTTTGCCTTCAGATACTTCAGCGTTTTTCAAAGGTTTTCCGAATTGCGGTTTCTCAGCAACAAAACTCTCGTCACGGACTACACGTTTATATCTACTGTCATCTTCGAGATACTGAATCTTTTCTAGGGCACTTTCATGTTGTGTGTCTCTTATGATAGACTCCTTGGCTGCAATGAAATGAATGAATTAAAGTGTTTTGTCTCCGAAGGATAAGTTTACGTTTACACTTTTCGGTAAGGCACATAAAAAAATAATACTCACACTGCACCGTCAGTTTAATTGAAGATGTTGCTTGTCCCAAGTTATTGATAACCTTGCAAGTGTATTCACCGGAGTCTTCTCCGTACACCGTTAGTATGTCTAGGGCAGCAAAGCCGAAGTCGTACGCTGTACGGTAGCGGTGACCGCTTTGTAGGACCTTTCCATTGAAGTACCATTCCACCCGCATATTTGGATCGGGGTAGGGCTCAATTCGGCATTCATAATGAGCGCTTTGGCCCTCTACAAGTTTTGATGGGCCATTAAGTTGGGTAATGAATCTCGGAGCTTGATTGACCGCTACCTCAACGTCTTCTCTACGTTGGTAGCGTGAAGAGTCCTCCAACTGATGTATTTTCTCTAGCGCACTCTCGTGCTGTGACTCTAGCTGAAGAGAGGCCTTAGCTAGAAACGTAATAAATTATTAAAAATTGCGTACAAGAGAGTAAGCATTACAGATTGATTCACCTTAGTAATTGTGTCTACTTACATTGAACAAACAGTGTTGATGAGGTTACAGCTTCTCCTAGTTCGTTTATGGCACGGCATGTGTACGTGCCCGAATCCTCTGGATTGACGTATTTCATGTTCAAGGCAACATAACCAAAGTCATGCATTGTTGTTAAGCGGTTGGCTGAAAACATTATAAATATGTGTTTACAAAAATATATAAACAAATTTTATACAATCTAAAGTTCAAATCAAATTACAGATTAGAATACTTACAAGCTTCAATAGGCACGCCATTACGCAACCATTCCACGCGAAGTTTGGGATCTCCAACAGGGATAAGCCTGGCTTCAAAGTGAGCTGCTTGGTTTTCAGCAACTCTTATATCTTTCATAGGCATGGTAAATACTGGCGCTTGTGTAATAGATTCATCTTGTGCACTGTGTCTCTGATACCTAGAAGTATCTTCTAATTGATTTAGTCTTGGAAGAGCTCCTTCGTGCTGCGATTCCAAGTAAATGGATTTTCTAGAATGTACAATTGCAATTCCAGAGGTGACTGCTTCGCCTAGAGCATTGATAGCTCGACAGGTGTATGTTCCGGAATCCTCTGGTAAACAAGACATAATATCAAGAGCAACGAAACCAAAGTTGTTGGTTTCCGTAAATCTTGAACCGCTCTTCAAAGGCCTGTTATTATGATACCATTCCACTTTCATGGTAGAATCAGAAACAGGTATCAGCCTGCATTCAAAGTGAGCTCTTTGGCCTTCTTTGATTTCAATATTTTTTAATGAAGTAGTAAATATAGGCGCTTGTGTTGTAACTTCATCAACGAAATCGCTCCTGTGATGTTTCGATCTATCTTCCAATTGTTGAATCTGGTTTAGTCCAGCCTCATTTTGTGTGGCTCTTATAATATCTGCTGTACTGCGGCAAGTCAGCCTGCAACTAACCTCGTCGGTGCCAACAAGGTTTACAGCTCGGCATGTATAAACGCCACTATCTTCAGCAATTAGATCCATTATGTCAAGTGCGACATAGCCAAAATCATGAATGGGTCGGAATCTGTGTCCAATAGTAACAGGGTGCCCATTTTTGAACCATTCAACTTTCAAGTTGGAATCTGTTACTGGTTCAAGTTTGCATTCAAAATGAACAAACACACCTTCTACGATATTATCAATAGACTTTGGTTTTGTAATAAAGCGTGGTTTTACATTAATAGATTCATCGACCACTTCACTTTTCTTGTAACGGGAGGCGTCTTCTAAATATTGTATTTTCTCGAGTCCTGATGGGTGCTGCGACTCAAATATAAGATCTTTTTTAGCAATAACTCGCAAAGCACACGATGTTACTGCCTCACCAAGTTGATTTGTGGCTTGGCACGTGTAAACACCCGAATCCTCTGGATATACACTCAAAAGGTCGAGTGCAACGTAATCAAAATCATAAGCAGGTCTAAATCTGTGACCTGTCTTTATCGGTCTTCCATTACAGAACCATTCAACTCTCATGGCTGGATCACCGACAGGTTGTAATCTACATTCCAAATGCACATTGGTCCCTTCTACAGTCTCAATATTATGCAGAGCTCTTGAAAATTGAGGTGCCTGCCTCACAGTTATATCTTCATGAACTTGTCTGGATCTGCGCGCAGCGTCTTCCAGCATTTGTATTTGCTCAACAGCTTGCTCGTTCTGTGTGTCAGTTACAATGTCTGATCGTTCAATAACACGAACCATTGCAGAAGTATGAGCGGAACCCAAGTGGTTTACGGCCCTCACGGTATATTCTCCAGAATCAGCGGATGTTGCATGTATTATATCAAGTGCAACAAATCCAAAATCATAATAAGTCCTAAATCTAGAACCAACTGTCACAGCTCTGCCATTATGGAACCACTCGACACGCATGGTCGGGTCACCCATGGGTTCCAGCCTGCATTCTAAGTGAATATTTTTACCTTCTGATACTGGAGGTGGATCAGATAATGGCTGAACAAATACTGGTTTAGACTTGGATATTTCTTCAATTTCATACATAGGTTCCACAAACTTGGATTCTTCAATATGCCTTGTCTTTTCATATAAACCACGGTGAATACTTGATGTATCAATGCTGGATCGCGCTAAAATGAAACAACCAAACAAAACATTAATACATTAAATAACATAACATTATAACATGTCATTGAATATATTCAAATAATCAGGGAAAAAGAAAAAATACTGGACCCTGAATGAGAACAATAATAACAACTCCTGAATTCACACTACCTAGATCAATATCAGATGCTTTTATTTGACTACTTACTTTCGACCGTCATAGAAGCACTCAATTGGGCTTCTCCAGATGCATTGCGCGCAACAACTGTATATACTCCAGAATCATCTGCACGGACGCTGGCAATATCCAATGCTACGTAGCCAAAGTCATGGTATGTCTGAATGCGATTGGCACTCTTAATTTGCTTTCCATTGAAATACCATTCTACAGTCATAGTCAAATCACTTTGCGGCTCTACTCTTGCTTCAAAGTGAGCGCTTTGCCCTTCCACTATTTTATTTGTACCCTTTAATGGTCCCAAAAATCGAGGCTTTTGTATAATCTTCACTTCCTCTTCAGCTCGTCTTGAATATCTGCTAGAATCTTCGAGATGCTGAATCTTTTCGTATCCACCGGGATGTTGTGATTCTGCGATTATATCTTTCTTTGTCACAATGCTCAAATTGGCACTGGTATTTGCTTGACCCAGAGCATTATAAGCTCGACAAGTATAGTGACCAGCATCGTGTACTGTCACGGATTTAATTGTCAATGCGACGTATCCAAAATTGAAGAAAGTAGTAATTCTTGAACTAGCTTCAACAGGACGTCCATCTTTTAACCATTCAACTCTGAGAGTTGAATCGCCTACTGGTTCTAGGCGAGCTTCGAAATGAGCGAACCCACCTTCCTTAATATTTATTTGATCTTTAATTGGTGTTTTGAACTCCGGCCTCTGCGTACTTTCAGGGGCCTCTTGATAATACTTTTGATGTTGCTGTTGCTGATATGCTTCCAATTGCTCAGTCTTTTCAATGTATCGTCGTTGTTCTGGTATACCAAGATCTGCAGTAACTGTACTCCGGGCAGCTACTCTGATCGAAGCGGTACTAATGGCTTCGCCTAACTTGTTTACAGCTCTCACTGTGTACGAACCTGCATCTTCAGCCCGTAGGTGCATGATGTTAAGGGAGACGTAACCGAAGTTGAAGATTGACGTGATTCGCGAGCTAGCTGTAATGGCTCTACCATCTTTATACCACTCGACTCTCATCGTAGGATCACTGACCGGAGTAAGTTGAGCTTCAAAATGAGCATTTCTACCTTCTTGTAACTCACCAAGCTCTTGCAAAGGCCTTATAAATTGGGGCCTCTGTGAAATCTGTTCTTCTATTGACTCTTGATGTTGATATTTTGAATAATCCTCCAATTGTTGAATATATTGTAAGCTCTCTGGATGTTGGCTCGTTCTTTCGATGGTTGCTCTTGGAGTTACTTGCAAAATAGCCTTCGTTTCTGCAACACCTGTCGCACTTATAGCTCTGCAGGTGTATTCTCCACTGTCTTGTATATTAAGACTAAGCATATCGAGAGAAATATATCCAAAGCGGAATATTGATGTAAACCTAGAACCTGGAAATGAAAATTTAATTTAATTTCACAAACTTGAAAATAAAACCACAAACATTTAATTTGGCTGTTAGGTTGTTACTTACTGGCTTCGATACTTTGTCCATTTCTCAACCATTCAATTTTCATCGTTGGGTCGCCAACTGGTTCTATCCTCGTTTCGAAGTGTATTTTGCCACCCTCCATCTGAGAAATACTCTTGAGTGGCACAATAAACTGCGGGGGAGGATAAACTCGATCTTCCTCACCTGGAGGAATGTAAGGTCTTGCCCTTTCCACGTGCCTCAAATAAATGATTTCTGGTCCAGGAGCAGGCCTTTGAAAATAAAATTGGAAATAAATACATACATACATTACGCACACGAAAAAAAAATTAAGAAGTTTCCTCATGTTACTTACTCTGGCTCGATAATCTTTGTAGGCCGAGGCAAGTGCAGACGCTTTTGCTCAGGCGGAGGCTCTTTTGGTACTTCGACATAGAGCCTTGCCCGAGTAGCGGTGGAGCCTGCGACGTTCTGGGCTGTGCACTGATACCATGCCGCATCCGACGCCTTGGCTCGCGGAATGTCCAGCGTCGAGGCCCCACCATCGGTATTAATTCGTAACTCTGGATTGGGTATTATCGGAACGCCGTCCTTCTGCCATGTGATCCGTGGTGTAGGTGTGCCAACTGCGCGTGCATTTAAAATAACAGGTTCCCCTTCGCGTACGCTTAGAGTACTGAACCGTTCTACGAACTTTGGAGCAACTACTTGTTCCTTTTCTATGACATTCAGTCTGCACTGGAAAGATGTTTCGCCACTCTTGTTTCGAGCAACACATGTAACTACACCACTGTCACTAAGTTCGACGTTTGTAATCATAAGTGCATGATTACCTGATTCGTTTACTAATATCTTATGATTATAATCGTCTCGAATTTGTCTATCGTTAATGAACCACGTGACTTCTGGGTAAGGTCTGCCTGTGACGCGGCAATCGAATCGCGTCATTTTGCCCTCCGTGACATCGCGGTCTTGGCAGACTCTTACAAATTGCGGAGCGAGAGCTTTCTCACTTATTTCTACTCTTTCTTCAATTCCTGTTTGTTGAGTGTCCATGATATACTGTGATCGTTGATCTTGCACATAAGTCTCTTGTGGAGATTCAACGGCGAGGTATGCAGATGTTACAATGCATCCATTGGGATTTTCAGCCAATAATGTGTAATGGCCAGAGTCAGACTTTTGTGTGTTTCTTACCCTAAGAGTTGTTTGATTATGTGTAGTAACAATTTCATTTTTACTTGTGTTCACTAGCCGCTGACCGTTCTTGAACCAAGTCACTCTCGGCCGCGGGTTACCAGACAGCTGTACCTGGAACTGGGCATCAGCGCCCTCCTGCAGCTTGGAATTCCTTGGCTTTTGTGCAATTTTTGGTGGTGTTACAGGTCCAAGCGTTTTGTCAATCTCAGTACTGATATGAATATCACTTTCATTGACATACCTCTTAGTAATAGTTTCCCTGAATTGAACTTCTCGCAAAAGTCTGTACTCAAAGGTGTCTACTTTGAAATCTTCTATGGATGAATAGTCAGTGCCGTTGGTGTATGCGACTTTCTGTGTTTGTCTGGATTGTTCTGTGGAGTACCCCTGTGTACCGTAGGACTTGTGCTCCACGCTCTCGCTGACGTGTCGGAAGCTCTGTTGCTGGGAGGACTGCTGCGCGGGTACCGGGACGCCTTCCGGCTGGATATACACGGAGCAAATGGCCTCGCCGTATTGATTGCGGGCCGTGCATGTGTACTCGCCCTCATCGCCCGGGCCGATCTGCTTGATTAATAAGGACACGTCACCAGTTTGTTCATTGTAGCTCATACTGTACTTGTTGCACTCGACTAGTGGGGCTTTCTTTCTTGTCCACGATACAACGGGGGTCGGATTGCCTCTAAGTTTTCCTTCGAATTTTGCATTTCCACCTTGTGCAAACCTCGCATTTTTGAAGATTTGCTCAAAGATTGGAGGAGAAGGTTCGCCAGGCCTGCCTAAAGTGACAGGCAAGCGGTCGCCAGCAGATTCAACTGCAACAAATAAAAATATTCGATAAACACCATTATCCTCGGGAAAAGAAAATATATATTACTTTGCAGCTGGGGTTTTTATTCTTTTATGTGTTAAAAAGCTTTAACTCTATTATCTAGATTAGTATACTTGAGTTAGCAGGATTGCAATATTGCGGTTCGGTGATTTGATGTGTGGTGTGTGTGTCTGTTCGGAGTCGCTCAGCTTATGAAAATATCCTAACCGCCTGACCTGTTGGTCTTTTAGACTTAATTTTCTGCAGCAAAGCTTACTAAATTATTATTTTTTACGTGACACAAGAGCAGAAGTACACTTCCATAATAATGAAAATTAATAAATGTAAGGTGGCTTTTTTATAAACGACCGATTAATTATGTTGTACCTATTGTAATATGTGTTATTTACAGGTAAAAATAACAAACAGGAATAAATCATAAGGCAAAAAATATTTAAGCGATAAGGGTTTCTTGCAATGTGTTGTCTAATAAGAAAGTTACCTTTCTAATCCAATATTTGAAAAATAAAAATTGTTTATTTGTGAGGTCACGCTAAAAGTTTGATCCGAACATGTAGTTGTATAAGTACATGTAGTAGTGGTTCACGGATAAAGCTACACTTCTGATAATTTTGTTTACATTTTGCAATTATTCATCATTGCGTATCATTCCTTATAGAAAATAAATAATGTGTTGTCCTATGAAAGCCTAC
This sequence comes from Mamestra configurata, assembly GCA_002192655.3. NCBI lineage: Eukaryota > Metazoa > Arthropoda > Insecta > Lepidoptera > Noctuidae > Mamestra > Mamestra configurata. The sequence continues at coordinate 70,146 of NDFZ01004484.1, forward strand.
TAATACCTACCACAGTATGCGAGACTGTTCTATTTTCTGAGCCAATACGAGTAAAAATTAAAATAGTAAAATTACACAAATATGAATCAACATAAAACTGACTGAATTAAGTCAGTCAAATAGGCAATTGCCTATTTTAGTTGTTCAACAGCATATCAGAACCCACGGAAATAAGTCAACAAAAGCTTTTTCTATAAAATGCAGCCATTAGATTTTACCTATAGAATGTGCGAAAACGATATGATATAGTCGCTCTAAATTCTATATGGTGTGCTATTTCTGAACCTTAAAGTTGTCCATGTTCGTAAATAGTCGTGTGATAAATATGAAAAGTTCGTGGAACGTGCGTGCGCCGGTATTCCAGCTCTGCCCGGATTGGACGCGCGTGAGTCACGGGAGTGACGAGGCGAGCGAGCTCTTTTCGCGCGTCTATTTTAGTACCCACCACTCGGATCTTGTTACGATCACCATTTTGGAGGACTCTTTCGCTTTCTTACACATTCCAAAGTTCGTTAAAATAAGAAATAAATCGCATGCCTGTACTACGGGTTTGAAATATAATATCTACACATATTGGACCATATTTCTATAAACTTTTCAACCATATTGTATAAACTAATTAGTTATAATTTATCAAGCAGATTATAAATTTAAGTTATCTATATTTTTATTAATAAGCTACTAAATCATTTTTAAACTAAATATAATATGTTGTTTTTTATGCATATGTCTGTATGTATTATGTAAAAATGCACTAAATGAGGTGCATATTTTGTTTGCGAGCGTGGTGCGTTCACAAATGAACAGTTAGGAATGGAGAGTGGTCCGATGAAGTCACAGGACTAAGAGCCGGTTCTGCTGGTGTTACGAGTAGGTACGTCAAGCTTCGGTCGCGAAACTTGTTTGCACTTATGTACACACTTGTGAACGAACATAAAACAATACTCCGAGAGACCTATAGGGAACTACTCATAGTGAAAACTTAGTTTCTTTCATTTGTGACTAACCCAAGTGCAAATGAGAGTATTTTACTGACATTACTTAGTACATTGTTAATGCAAAAGATAATATTTTATTAACATAGAAGTACCTACCCAGTTAAATAGTACTTATAGCGAATCCATATCATGGTAAAAATGTGGCACCCATGTGTTTATAATGACATCGTAAACACAAGGCAAACATTCAAGGTTTGCTTTTTAGGTCAAGGTCATGTGGTACCATAACATATAAATTCGCTAGAAAAATGACTATATTTCAATGTGGTACTCTCATTAGGTAGAGGTAAAAGAGAGACAGTTCTAGTCGCTTTCCCGAGAACTTTCCATGAAATTATTGTGTAGGTGTAACTAAAGATGTTTTCGTATCAAGAAAATAATTATCGTGGTCAGGCACCGAATTGGCAATCCACCAAATACGACAGCATCGCGCCGGGCAGAATAATACATAGTTATGAAATAACGTTATAAATCGCTCACATACAGCGTTCGCAGCTGTGCAATCTTTTAAACCTTATGTTATTTTTAATAATGTATACTTAAACATACACAGTTTCATAAAATGTTCTAAGTTTCAAACAGGCTACAATGAATGAGTTGCAATTCAATCGCCTATCCGGCTATTTCCTTACGAGTATTATCAAAAGTACCTGGATGACCTTAGCTCGGTTTTTTTGTTAAACGTTTTGTAAGAATGAAACCGAGCTGGATCGATTTATCGCCCCCGAAACCCCCTGCATACTAAATTTCATGAAAATCGTTGGAGCCCCTTCCGAGATTCAGATTATAAAATTATATACATGTTTACAAGAATTGCTCGTTTAAAAGTAACTAGATCTGGTTCAGAAAAATGTCTGACGCATTACCTCCATACTAATATTACGAAAGTAACTCTTTCCATCTGGGGCCCTACTATGAAGTCTTATAACGATCATGATTCCGCTCTAAGAGGAAGACGGAGCTATACATAGCGAATAGCACTATCCCTTTTACATGATCGGAATTGCATGGCATTAGTACGTCGTAGTAATAGTAGTAGCTGACCGTGTGTTTGTTATATCTTCACCACTTGACGGCTGAACGGGTTTGTATAAAATTTGGAAGAGAATAGACAATGCCCTGGAATAGGATACTAGTTATCCCGAGAATATGTTCTCTTTTGATAATTTTCGGCTTCGACGGGCGACGCCGGAAGTAACTAGTTCCAAATATACTGTCGCGAAGTATTACCATATGAAAGTGATGTTAGCCCAACTCTAAGCTATTGAGTAGGTACATAAGTGTAAAACCGCAGAGCGTACCGGACCACCAGCTGAACATATTGGTTGCATTCGCGGGTTCCCTCGTGCGTTTCGTTTTCTGTGTCTACGACATATTAAGAACACATTGCGGAAAGAAAATTGTGGGCACATAGAAAATATTTTGACATGATATGTGGAAGGACTCCGGGATGTTTGCAGTGACATCGGTAACAGAATGAAGCTTATGTTATCATAAGGTTTAGCAGCGGAGGAATCACATTGCACATATTCCCCTACTTTGGGTATATTTTCTATTTATGTCGTCAGTCGTTACACGGAGTCAGAAGTAAGAGTCTGACACCAGTTTTGCCAAGGGGTATTGTGTTACTCAGTTACTGGGTTGTGGAGGCTAGTTAGGCAGTTGCTCCATGTCGAATATTGGGATTCGGACGCATCCGGTTAGGCTGGATATCGACCCCAAAACAATTGGGAAAAAGCTGGGCAGATTGATTTTCATTTACTTTAATCGTTTTAAATGCAGGTAACCAACTTTCACACAAAATATGAACAGGGAAAAGTAGGTCTTGTAGGTCTTACGTTTTACTAGAAACAGCATAAAACAAGCTTTAAAAATTGCATCTAAGATCACAGACCAAATATTGGGTAGGAGCAAAAGGAAACGGTATTCAAAGAAATGTAACAGAATGCACAGGTTATAAAGCCCACTCGCATCACAAATTACGTACTAAAAACATATTTCCGTCTCTGCCATCTTCAGACAATTGAAAGAGACAGAGCGATATTTTTGCGTTTAGCGATAAACGTGTTTAGGTATTGTAGATTTTTGGTGCAACCGATTCTTAAAGAACTACTCAAATCAAAATAAATGTTAAAGTATCTCAAAACTAGTTTTATGAATGAGCATTTCACGGTAATATGACATTGTTACATTGACGCAACCGAAAGCGGCGCCGGCGCAAGCCCGCAGTCGGACCACAGCCGAACCTGACCCAGTGCGCGCCATATGGTCAGTGGCCCTCATTATGAATCATACACTCGGTCAATTCGAAACGTACGATAAAAGCCTGTATCTCAAACGCGCCTTTCCACAAAACCATTCGCGTATATTATACTCGAAGAGATAATTTATCGAAGTTATAGCTTTAGGTGTTCCTAGACACCTAAGGGTGTTACCACACCAATCGATCAACCGTCGATCGATGCTATCGATCGATGGTAGAATAAAGTAGTCGACGTCAATCAATAGTTTTTATTTCTTTCTTCGAACCGCCAAAGCTTGCACACCAATCGATCAACGCCGATCGATGGCTTCGATCGGAGATCGAACAATTATTTAGCGCCCGGTATCCGTCGATCAGCCAAAGCTACCACACCATTCGATCAACGTCAATCGATGTCGATTGATAGTATCGATCGACGATCGATCAATTAGTGTAGTAACACCCTAAGGCTATGTTCCACTTTTCCTGTTAGTATCTAATAAATAACACATTTACTAATTTGCAGAAACCCTAAAATTTGCCTATGTATTGTATGTGGACATTATGATAACATTGGAGGGAAATTTTCAGTGTGTTAATTAGGTATAGGATTTTAAGGATTTTTTTTGAGCTGCGTACCTATAGAGCTATATTTTCCCACACGCGACTTTGCAAATGCTTTACTTGCAAACAATTATTTCTCCTCACAATCTCGTCTATTATTACTAGACCATCCCCGCTTCCATTTATTACGTGTATTTAATAATTCAACCTTTTTTAAATTTCATGTTTTTCTTATTGCTATCTCGGGCAACGATCAAAGTTATTATGGTCGATATAATTGCTAGCCCCGCTACTTGCCGCGCGTAAAAGAAATTGCGGACCGCTTCTTAATGCCAATTAATTTAATCATTTTTATTTATACTTCTTGCTTGCCTTGTAAGTGGCCTTTTTAAACGCCCTATTTTAACGATCGTTTGTATGTATTTTAAGACTATAATTTATTAAAATTCGTCTTTTCGTTTACAATGTAAGGCTATGAAGCTATACTTATGCGCTTTGTTTAGAATGTTTAAACCAAACAACTGAACATAATCAACAACCTGTCACATACAAACGATTTCATGTCCAGTGATTTGCTATCGCTGTTTCAGACAGCCAACCACAACAGTTCGAATGACTTGGACAGGATTTTACCGCATTAAAGTGTTTGTTAGCCTTTCAGAAACTGTAGTAAATCGAAGCCAGACTGTCATAATAACAGAAACTTTGCCGTTTGAAAATTCATTAGTAGTAGATACCAAAATTGCAAAAGAGGAGCTCGTGGCTAAATAAAAACAGCCGCACGGGTCGATCTTCAAGGTAGCAACGCTTGCCGAGGTTGGACTGTGGATGGGTGACCATCTTTACATACCGAGACTCCTCCGTGCCTCGGAAAGCACGTTAAGCCTTTGGTCCCGGCTGTCATTTGTAGATCTTTGGCAGTCGTTACGGATAGTCAGAAGCCAGATAATCTGACACCAGTCTTGCCAAGGAGTACCGTGTTACCCAGTTAATGGGTTGTGGAGGTCTGGTAGGCAGCCGCTCCACGTAAAATACTGGTATTCAGCTGAATCCGGTTTCACTGGAAGCCGACCCCAATATAGTTGGGAAAAGGCTAGGCAGATGATGAGTAGATACCAAAATTATTTATGTGTACAAAAGGTAAATAGGCACATTATCTACTGCTTTCTTTATCTTAATAAAGATAACAGTTTCGAAGTTAATTCTATTGAGATAGGTAATGATTTTTAGCACCAGTAACAAACAAGTGATTAAGTTTGTTTTCACCCTAATAACATTATCTAATAAGTTTATCCATTAGTGTAATGAATGAATCACAAAAGAGTCATACAAGTATAATATTAAATATTATTGTTAATTAATAGGTATTTAGGGGAAATTCGATAGGATTTAATGAAGCCTTTTCAATAACATTAACATCGCATTGATATCAGCAAACAGCCCCAAATACTACCAAAATGTTCAGAACAAATAACCTAGTACGAACCAACACAGTGTTCACCGTTGCCCATGAAACTCACAAGATAAAACAATTTTAAAAGAAAACATACCTATGTCCTTTTCGCTAAATAACCGTGTTTCCGGCTTTTTCTGTTGAGCCATCTAAAAGGATGCATTATGATAAAGCTCAAGCTCTTAAAGCAAAATTTTTAATTTTAGCCAACGTTGTTTTTATTTCGCGGTAAACTGTCTACTGCAAAATGGGAGCCTGATTGGCAAAGATGCATAAGATTTTTTTTCTGCTCTGCCATTGGCTCAAATTTTTACTCTGGAAGTAAATGCCTTGAAATAAACGGTGTCGATATATGTGGGAATAAGATGAATTAATCACGGTAGTGAAACACTTAATATCAACTAGCATGTAGGTATTTATGTTGATACAACAACATAACGCCCAATGGCCCAACGCCTAATTATTTAAGCACTGAATTATGCCAATACCACTATCCAATTTGTAGCAATTAAATTAAGAGAGAAAATTAACAAACAATAACACATTCATTATACGTATTTGCTTCATTGGCCAATTAATTAATGAAATTGTTTGAACTTGCGAACCGCGACTGTCCAATTCATTATTATAAAATAAAGTTTATTAACAATCGTTATTAAATGCAACGTGTTAAATATGTTGTTTGTATACCTACCGATAAATACGGTTACTTAAAACGGGTTAAAACGGTGTTTAAAACGGGTCATTATTAGGTACTTAGACAAAACCTGTAATTATGATGTTGACTGGACAATAACAGGCTTTTTAATTTTTTTTTAAAGTTTTATAAACTAAGTACTCATTAGCAGATTTTACACTAAAATTTTCTATATGATTACAATTTCAGATTTACTAAACGGTTATTAAAAGATATTTTTGAATCCTTAGATTTTTATGAATAATCCTATTTCGATAGCGGGAAACCAAAAAAAGCACCTAAAAAAAATATATTCAAAAGAGAAATATTATCTCCCTTAGCAAGTCTAGCATGGTGTAAGTTCATTGTTAACATTTATAGCATTATGATCGTTGAATGTAGGAGACATAAGACCTGTGGTCGGATCTGCAGGTCTATGAGCTCAACGAGTCGGAATAACCGGGACCGAGGTGACGCCAGCGACGCGGCCCGCGCTGACCAAGTCACGCTTAAACTTACAAGAACATGACATGTGGATCACAAAAAATGTACTTATCCGAACACTCTTGCTTTTTTAACAAAAGACATACTTATTCGTACCCACGTTTGATTTATTATGAAGTGAGATAATGTGTAATTTGATTAATCCTGACAGAGTTGTGTTAGAAGAATGCCGTTGAATATGGCAAGTTTTGTGTTAATGCAGTACAAATTATATTCAAAGTTAAATGAATTTGTAGTCTTTGCTGTAGAGGATTTTCCATTCTTATCTCCGCATAAAGTGCATCACTTAGTAAGGTCTACAATCTTATTTTCTTTGCGATATTAAAGTTGTAACTCTTCATTTTTCCATGCAATTTATATTCTTAAACGTTGAAAGCTCAAAGAAAATGCAATTTTACGAAGTACAGAGGAATACAGAATTAAATCTTTGCATTATACTGTACCATGGCTAATGCAATATTCAAGTTTGTTTAAAGAGTGTTTGTAGTACAATCGTAATTCATCTTTAAGAGTAGAAAGCGATGTCTGGCGTTATGCACGACCATACACCTAGGGGATAATATAAAATTACCGTTTCGTTAGAAAACGTAACATTTAATCGTAGATTCGTAACCTACTAGAATTATTATGATCTTTTAACATGTTTTAAAGCTTGCTACAAGTATCTACATACCTTTTAAAATTTGGAATACCAACCAAATTAAATTAGGTAGTTTCGTGATGAACCTATGTACGTGTACATTAACAGTAATTGAAGTTGATTGAGTGTCGTAATTATCGCCATAGAGGTAATAACTCCAAGCTCATCTATTAATAAATCAGTGAAGAGATTGACTTGTCGTCTAGGTACAGTAGTTGTAAAAGCTTTTCTCGATACCTTTGATCCTTAGATCATGATTGATGATGATGACCTAAGATTCCGTATGAAACTACTTCTCAAACTTTATTCTTAAAGTTCCAGGCAACATGACCAAAAGTCCATTACGTGAGAATGAAATGTGAACGTGATAAATGTACCTTTGCATCATCATCAAGTTCGTCTAGATACGACATGATGTAGCAAGCTAAATTAATAGGACTCCAACAAAATTATTGAACTTTCACAGAAAAGCTAGTAAAATCGCTATAAATGGGCCATAATAACCTTTAAAATATAATGAGTTATCGTAAAATGTGACGTACTTATATACATACAATACTGGAATAGAAAATTTCAGACGATTTTTGATATATCATTATAAGTAAATAATATTATCATAAACATACCTACGTACATATGTAGCTGTCTTGCATTACTAATTATTAGAAATACGACCATGTCGACTTGTATTTTTTTGTTTCAAGTAAATAATTAAGTTGAGTGTTTTAAAAACTGTAACCACGGCATGCCACAGCTATTTGAAACGCCGACCATAATAGAATAATTACAATCATATGAAACTTAACGCAGCGAGTTGTTCTATAAGCAAATCATTATGGCGCGGAGCGAAAGTAGCCTCGTCTGCTACGGTTTTAACTGTTAACTCAGATAATAAATTTGGAGATAAGAGCGGTAAAAGTAAGTACGCTACGAGCGTTAAGTGTTGTCTCGCCCGTTTTATGTTACATATTATTTGCGAACGCTGAACTCGACACAGACCGTGATTTCATTATCTCCACTGCGACTTGCCAGCCGTGTGCTGTGTGTGACTCTAGAGCTTTCGAATAGTTTACGAATCGTGACTTATCTGCGTGTCAACTAATATCCGTGCCTATACTTATAATCGTTAGTAAGAAAATTCATGTCATTCCATACTATGAAGTGATCGCATTGTATTAAACAATGACCATTTGAACAAGAAGTGTTTTCTAACGCTTTGTTAGTGAATCAGCTGTTCAAAGAAGTGTTCGTCGTGAATAATTTCTTATCGACTTTTGTTCCCAGCTCGAGTCAGCGTGCTCGAAAGTTTTAACTTGCGCTTTCGATGAGAAATTTAAATCACTGTACCGCTCGCGGGATGGAAATTGAACACATCGATCCACGCGAATATTATTTTCTCATTAACGTTGGAAATTTTTCTCGTGATGTGCGCAGTATGTTATCTAAGTAATTTCTTATATGAAAATATGTGCATTTAACGTCATACCTAGATTGATAGCTAGAGAAGAAAGCACGTGTAATTTATTTCTCATCTTTGTTTTGTTTGTTGATACATAAATAATGTAGTTGTTATCATTAGAATTTCTCGACACATTATCAACAAACCGGTGTGCTTAGTGCTGGTAATCTTGCGCGTGATTTTTTGTTTTAGTTGCGTATATAATGTAGCGAGCAGTCTGTTGGCGGCGGCAGCAGGCGCGACGCGCTACAGTTAACATGTTACGTTATAATGGCTGCTGGGCACGTTCAGCCGCGCCGCTCGGAGAGCCGGAGCACGCCAACACTTCGAGATGCTCATCGCGCTGTGCCGACACGCGCTCTTTGTATTTCATTTAGCTCACGAGGATGTTCCGCACGACCAACAGCACTACTCCACAACCTATACCGGTTACATTTTATTCTCGTCGAAGCAACGTCACTTTGATACATCATGTTAACATACTATTAAATGAAATAATCGATTGCATCCATTCACCCGTCGCATTCATACTGTCGCTTGTTCAATTGTAAAAAGTGAATGTGATTCTCGAACAGATTGGTATTTGATGCCGTTTCTATTGAACGTCGATCGCGAAGAAAGAGTGAAAACGTTGCTTGATTTTACCGGCGTTTTTCACGTCATACTCTAATGACGCTATTATTCTACAGTTCTCAGTCGTACGTCGAAATAGAAAACCGATAATTAAAGATATGCAAGCAAAAACTTGTAATGCCACGCCCCGTCACGTCGGATGCACTCACACAGTATGACTTGACGTGTCGACTCGACGAGGTCGAGGAGACTCGCTTAATACCTCACTTTTTATTGATTATATAAATATGTTACCTCGAAATATTCTTAATTGCTACAACGTTAATTTAATCCTTTATCTAGGTAACGCATCTAATAATGCACACATTATAAAAAAAAAACATTGAGAAATGTTCTGGTATCTTTTATTAAAGATGTTTTAAATAAAGTTTATGACATCAAAAACTCTGCCCAGTTAAAGGTAAGGTTTTTTCACATGACTCCTCTGCACTGTTTATACCTTTGTGAAAAGACGTGTTTACATGTAAGAGTTTGTAAAGTGAATTCAAACAGAGACTAAGGGCAAATTTCTTCTATGAAACTGAACCCGATGAACACAATAGCAGCTGAGTTCCAAAGCAATCATCATCCGATGGCAATGATGACGTGCTTCCAGTATCAACGGTGAAATTCTCCTAAACCACAGTATCAATATGTGTTGACATTGTTAACCTAGCTAAACAAGCAAAGAAAAAAAAAACAAAGTGATTTGACGACGACGCTTTGATTTTTTTTTCTTTGTCTGACGTCTTCGTGTTAGGCTACCGGCATCTCGATGAATTGATTGTCCTACTGATATTATACAACATGGTGTTCATGAAGTATTTCACCTGCGTCACGCACATGTTCCGGGGATGTGCGTGTTTATGTGCCCACTGTTACAGTTTCACATAAGTTAATGCCGAGAGCGACGCTCAGTTTGCACAACTGCCGATAATGTCTGCAGTACCTTCTACTCTCGCATTACTTACAACTCTATTTTTCATTAAAAAAACATGTTTTCGTTCGACTCTGTATCAAAACCAATTATTATATTCTGCTGAAATTCCCAGTACTAGAAAAAATAAGAATTCTTGTATGGATGCCAAATCTCGAAGAAACGATAAAATAGTCTGCCGATATATCCCGCGATAAAATAGTTAAGCTGTATGGCGGTAATCAAATTTCAAGATGAGCTGTTTTCATTTTATTTCTGGAAGTCTTGAAATATTGTGCAACTTTAACATCCCGCAGCTTTTGCGTCACGTAAACTATATGTTCATCTCAAGCTAAAAACAACTATATCGATTGTCTTACGGTCTAGCATGCAAGTTCCTTATACAAATATGATGTTAGTATCAATCAATCTTGTTTGATTGCTAAGGGTTAGTAAAGTATGTGAGTGAGTGGTTAATTCGTGTAAATTCATTTGTTTATTTAACTTAAGTCAGACGTTGAAGCATGCATGTTAGTTAAAAAATAATCCTTGAATGGAAACATATTTGTTCAGATTCCATATAAGGATAAGTCTTTGCGCCTTATAAGTAAACAAGATCTTAATGCTAAAAACAAGTTCGCGGTGCAGCCTTAATGGAGGGACGAGCGAGCTCGCCCCGATACGAGCTGTTGCCCATTTAAGATTTAAACATTGCATAAAAGAATTGCTTCGGGGTCGTACCAGCCCAAGTTACGGCTTAACAGCTGTGAGTTCGCTTGTCCTCTATATTATCTATAAGAAATTCGCTGCATTTTCATAGCACACAGGGCTGAGTCAAATAAGGGTAAAAATAAGGGTGAGTGAAATCATTTACAGAATGGATCTAGGTAAACATTTTTGGAATAATAAATGTAGCATATGGGTCATGCGGGAGCGCCGAGCTCCCTGGCGGCTGCGTTGCGCGCGGCGACCCGCTTGCGAGTGTCTTTAGTTTCTTCCTGGTGCGTAACTTTATTTGTGCATAGCGCTTTTCCACCGCGAGCGAGATAGTGCGGCTATTCTGGGGCGCGCGCGTGGGCGCCAGCGCCAGGCTCGCCGCGCCCGCGCCCGCGCCGCCCGTGCCCATACATTAGGTGATGAATTTCAGGATCAAGATACTTCAAAATAATATTCGCACGAGCAGTGGTTATTATAAGTTGGTTAGGTTTAATTGTAAGCTAAGTACAGTGCTATGAGCATGGTATGATGGAGCAGTGTGTACAGTCTGCCGGGCGGCAGGTAGAGACGTACCTTGCTGCGAGAGCATCTGGCGCGTGTAGTGCTGCTCCGTGCGTTGCTGCACCACCTGCTCGCGCCGCTCCGAGCTCTGCTGCACGCGCTGCTCCGAGCGCTGCTCCGTCCATCTCGACTGCTTCTCCATCTTGCCGCCACTGCAGCACAACGCACAAAAACTCTCACTCGACGCTTCTAGTCCTTATCGTAAAACAATCCTCGTTTCGGCGCTCGTGTATTAAGAAATAAATACGCCACTGCGAAAAACTTATACTAGTACACGGGTTCATTTAGCAGAAGTCAAGTCATTATAACCCAAGTCCAACAACCAAGACGTCGGTCGATTGCGAATAGTTAGCGGATAGTGCGGAGTGCGAGCAGCGCGCGCTGCGCCGGCGCTGGGGGCGGCGCGGGGGGCGTGCGACCGAAATACGACGGGTTATTTCGAGCGGCGCACTCCCGCATGCTCCTCCACGCCCTCCCGCGCGCGCGCCGCGGTTCCGCCGCGCCGTACCGCACCGCACGCCGTTCGGGACCCCTCACCCGCACAGTTTGCATTGCTAAACAACCTAGAAAACAATGCACTCTCCCAACAACACAACATGAACATTAATGTTGAGAATTGTCAATGACGTCTTGCTGCGATAGGTCCTGACTCCCGCTTCAAAGCGTCTACGGCTTCTTGCTGGTACTCACGAATTGATAGCAATTTGTTAGACCAGGAGCTAATATTGCTCAGGATTCCAAGGTTCGGTTTTGGACCTCTCCATATTATATAGTACCTATATGTAGAAGGCAGATAACCAAGCGGTAACCCGGTTAAAAACGGAAAATTATTGATGCTCCTCATCTATACAACCAAATCTGTCGCTTACGCCAATAAAAACCGTCTTAGTAGTAAGATGACAGTTTCTTGAATATCGCATAACCCAAAAATTTGCTGAACTGACACACGCGCAGAAACCAATAGCTTAGCAAAAGATGTAGTCTTGCTAAGCGATTTCTACGCGTGTCGCGGGTTTGATTCCCACTCGATAAATTTACGGATGGTCAACAGATAGTAGCACTAGTTGCTCATGCTACTAAAAGCTACTGAATTTATAGACCCGCCCTACCATAAATAGGTACTACTACAAGTTACAAATACCTGCCAAAAACTTGCAAATTGTATGAATTTATTTTATAAGTATGCCATATACGACTACGAGTATGTAGCAATTTTTCTGAAAATATCATTTTCGCTGATAGGTAAGTTGCAAATTGTTGGTTTTTTAACGATAAGCCCGCTTGGCTTGTAAAGGAGAGATGAATGAAAGCTGACATGCAATTTTGAGTTATCTAAGTAGAAAAGAAACGTGAGGATCGAAATCGAGGAGGCTTATATACTTTGACTTCGACTTTGACTTTGACAGTCCAGGATATTACGCCATATTACGCCGAAAATTAAACTAACTTTGCAATAATTCTTAACTCTGATTTCTGCCTGAAACGGGTAGGGTGGATATAAACAGGGAAGTTTTTAAAAATGTATCCCGCTAAAAGATAAACCCCGTGTATAGGTCGCAGCCAACTAGTTTAATCAGCCGTATAATTGTGTGCCTAGCCCTTTCATTGAACGGTGCCGTTAATCAGTGGCCTTAGTGACATCCCGGCAATTATTATTGTAAATTTAATTAAATAGCTAGACTTGGTTCAATATTTAATGACTTGCCTAGCCAAGTAGCGGAACTTAGGGCACAGGCAGTTAAGAGCACCCCGACACTTAAGGCGGGACTAAGGGCGGCCCTGGAACGCAAAGGGATTTAGAAGGAAGACGGATGAGTTTTAGACAGTAAGAGTGACACGCCCTTCCGCTCCACCCAGAGTGGAAGAAAACATTTGACGATTTCCCAACTTTAAAAAAAAAGGCCCGTACCCACTTCTTCCCCTACCTTTATCACAATTTCGTGCATGGATTCGCCAGAAATCAACTGAACTTCACAACAACAAATGGTCACGGGCTACAGACTGTAGGCAGTCAAAAATGGCAATGCCAAGTCTACATCCGCGATTAACAAAACAACTACTCAGCTTAAGTAGAAATAACCTAAGAACAATAATAGGAACAATCACGGGCCATTGCCCTCTAAACAAATATCTCTTTAACATCAACACAACAACGGACAGCCCAATCTGCAGGGGCTGCTTTGACGCTGAAGAATCAGCCGGCCACGTCACACTGGAATGCGAAGCCGTGGCTACCCAACGTGTAGAAATTCTCGAAACGGTGAGTTCGCTCCGCGAAGCCTATAAAGCTCCCAGGAAAATACTGTGCTTCTGGGCGGAGCTAGGCTGGCTAACTTAGCCAGGACAACTACGCACAACGGACCGAATGGGTGTCTAAGTGCGCTAAACGAAGTCCCTACTCTAATCTACTCTACCCAATCCTATCAACAGCCCAAGGGTAGCCCGTTCTTTAAACTTTGTATTAGAAGCGTTGGCTGACTGTCATTTAGGCCACACACTAACCAGCGCCATTTAATGAAAAGGCTACGTAGGCAATTACGTAAAGTTTTAAACAGCGGATTAAGCCAGTTAGCTGCGACATATAAATATAAAATAAAGTTTCTAATTTGAATTTAACTAGATAGAAAAAAATATAATATTAACAGGGCAAGGGCATGTTTGTTTGTAGCATTTGTAGAAGAGATTGAGTTTTACAAGTACCTAGGCCAGTAAATTAAACATTTTTAGTCTGTGCAACTATCCTTTTTACAGGCTTTTATTTAGGTCCACCTGTCCCGATGTTTGTCTGTCATCAAATCTTGCAAGTTAAATTTGACACACTTTCCGGTTTTCGATTAAGCTAAAATTTTGCACGCAGTATATCGCATAACAATGTGATATTACGATGACATGGAACTGATCTGATGATGGAGCTGGAAGGTGGCCATAGGAACTCTGTAATGAAACCCCATCGAGTTTATACTCGTTTGATTTGTCTTGACGAGTACTTTGTGTCTAGATAGTGGCGATAGGAACTCCGTTATAATAAGACATAACCCCATCGAGTTTGGCCTCTTTTGATTCGTCTTAACGAGTACTTTGGTCCTAAATGGTAACCAGGGTTTGATGATGAAGCTGGAAGGTGGCCAAAGGATCTCCGTAATAAAACTCTTGATGAGTACTTTGGTCAGTGGAGTGGATAATATCCATATGCGACCCCATCATATTATTTTGAAATGGATAGAATGAGAAACGTTACAAATAATTAAGCAGTTATTACATAACTAATTTGTATCTGAGTCCTACTAAATAAACAGATGTAAGTTGTTAAATTAAAATATAAATTACACAACACTTTAAGTGCACAAAACATCACATATATGTGCGAACTACGAATTACTACGGGCTACGGAAAAACGCCGCTACGCACGCTTAAATTTTTTTAAATAAAAGCGGGTTACATTTTGACGGAAACATAAATACATAAGGGGATGCATTTTTTTTAAATTTGTTACCGACATAAATGAGGGCGTGAATTTTTGACTCTAGAAAATTTAAATAAAATGCCTAATCTTTTTTTCCAAGCTTTTGTTAAAATAAACACTTCATTGTTTTTAACGCGGTTATCTAAATTGTTTATTTTTTATTATTATTAGGAGAGCTCTGTTTTTTTTTTGTGTATTTGTACTAACAAATAAACTACCTATTGTAAAAAAACAGAGTTAGAAATAATTGCAAAGTTCAAACCTAATTTCCCCGGCCTTTTATTATATGAATTTATGTGATAAAGAAGACGAACCGCCAACGAACAGCGATGTTCAGAAGATTAATAATTAACATTATAAATAATAAACTAGTATTTTTGTGTGTATTTGTTTATAATATATGTGTGCTAAAGAAAAGGAGCTACATCTGCCAACAAACTGCTTTGCAGTTTGGCAGACGTAATAATTAGATATATTGTTAGCAATGTATAACTGTGAATAAACACTTTTTTCATTTTCTATTTTTTAACTCCAAAAAGAAGTTTAAAGTTTATAAAACCTCAAAATTGTGAAAGCAAAATCAGCGGACTATTAAGTGGGCTGAGATATTGTCAGGAACTACTAGAAAGTATTAGCCTTACTTACTCAAATTATGAATAGCAATTGTACCAACAAATGTGTATGAATACGGAATTATTTCTGAAATAAATTGTTTTTTTTTTTTATGAAGGACTTACTTGATATTATTAAGTCACAGTGTCGGATTAGCAGGAACTAGGTCAAGCACAAGTCAATATTTAGGAACTGTTTCAAATGTTCAAGAATGTAAAAAAACAGTTTGCAGTTCCAGTAGGCACATACTTTATGCCCCCAACGCCGAACCGAGGCTGCTCCTAACTCCTATTGCTTTTCATGACAATTTGACCCAGATTCGAGGAAAATATTATAAAAAACTTTCCTCATTGCGCTGAGCCAGCGTGCCTTCTTTGTAGGTATGCCATGCAGTGGCGCCTTTTCTCCGTACACGTGATTTTATAATGTAAGTACATTTTACTTTTATAAGCTAATCATTTCGCAATATTCAAACAACAACGTCATGCGGAATGACAGGTCGCCACTGCCGTCGTCAGATCACTAATATGGAAATTTAGAAATAACTTATAACGGTAATTCCAATAATACTATGTTTTATGAGGGTAGTTTGAACTAAATTACATCGAAAATCAAAATGCTGTAGATATGTAGCTTAAATAAGAGTTTACAACGTCAAACAGTGTGATGAATTATTTCTCAAATCTGAGGTAACGTACTTATTTATTTGCATTTATGGTAAAATTAAATAGAAATTAAAATGGTTTTGTTTTAGAATGTAGCGACATCTCTACCTACGTATATTGGAGCGAGATAGTTTGACAGGACTGGTAAGAAGTTTGATGTCGGCCGGTTGCAAGCAAATTGAAAGTATTTTAAAGATTTTATAATCTTTTAAAACATAATATCAATGGACTTAATGTAACGTAAGTCGTGCTAAGGTGAATATTATGTAAGAGGAGCGACCTGCTAAATATTTCTTTTCATACGCAAGAAGGTACGAAAGGCGTTTTTCTTTCTGAAGCTGTATGACGTTACACAAGTGCTGTCGAAGTTAAAGTTTTCCGCCCGATTATATAATCAACTGTCTGAACAGACTTAGGTACCTAAATTATGTAAAACCCATACATACTTCCTATTTATAAAAATCTTTGAACTGCTGACACACAGCTCAGAGATTTCCAAATAACGTCCATTAAAAGGAAAGGAACAATGTACTTGTTTAGGTTATCGTTGTGAAACTGTCATCCATCTTGGTATATAAATAAAAATGAGAAGACATTTTCTTTTAATTCCAAGTAAGGTTTTTGGGAAAAAAATGGAGAGGTTGCCCGGAGAACTTCGATGAACCCTGTTGGGGCTGCTAGACTACCCTCTCAACAAAAATATAAAATTGGAGTGCCTGGTTGTTACATCGAAGTAATGGCTTTAAACAAAAGGCAGGTTTAGTATAAAACGATATAACAAAAAACTTTTTTTTTTTTTCGGATGATGGTTGATCACGATCTCCGAAACTGCTGAACCATTTCGAGGATTTGGTGCACGGAATTTTGACGGGTTTTCCACTGGCAGATAGTGGCATTATAAGAAGGAACTTAAGCAAACAGAAAGGGTTATGTTGGCATGGACATCGGTGGTTAACATGGGTTAACCACCGATGTCAAGTCACTCATGTCTCTCTTTCACCCATGTCAAGAAATATGCAAACTGGGCGCCAACCTAGAATTTCGTTTCGAGACTGTTTTTAACCGACTTCATGGCACCCACGACAAAAAATTGCTAATTTTTAGTTAGCGACATGACTTGAATTTTAATTTTGAATTTATTTTAATTCACTTGGCGATGTATCTTCTCTGCCTACCTCGCAAAGGGCAATGTAAATTGGACGTATATATTAAGTGCTTTTCATCATAAAATGTATGTTAAAAAACATACATTTTATGATGAAAAGCACCGTGACAACGTCTAATAAATCGATGAACGCCGGCTCCACGCACGAAAAAGGATGTCTCATTGTAACGTTACGCTCATTGTAACGTTACAATAATTTCATCAATATTTTGTTATGACGTTGTCACGTTAAACTATCGTCCGTAAACCGACTTTTTTACATTTTATAAATTGGTCAACTTAGTACTCGTACATGTGAACTCGTTAATCCGACTCAGCTATGATAGGTTTCCGTTGAACTTCGGTATTATACAGTCGTTCGGTCGTTTTCGTTCAATCAAAGGATGCAGTTTTAGTTTTCATCAAAATGGGGTCCGCAATTCCTTTGAGTACTTTGCCCTCTATTCCTCACTCTTCCTCAAAGATTCGGATTTGGCCAGCCGAAATGCCCACCCCAAAAATTCACTTTCGTAATAATACAGGATGTGTTTTTTTTTCCAAAGTCAACAGATTGGATTCCTGACTTCCTAGCCAGGAATCAATCGTTTGACTCGATTCCCATACCGATTTTAAAACAATCCAGTGATGCAGTTTTAATTTTCATCAAAATCGAACTCGAGACTCCTTTCAGTATTTTTCGCTTATCCTCATAGTTTCGGATTTGGCCATCCACGCACACTTTAAAAATTCACCCTGTGTATGAAATGCTTTTCCTGACTGCTGGATGAACGCATAGCCTAAACCAATGGTCGTAAGGACCTGAAATTTAGAGGACCTATTCCTTATACGTATACGATGTAGGATGTAGGCATCCGATAAAAAAGTATTTTTGAAAATTCATTCCCTTAGAGGGAACGGAATGGAAGATTGTATGAAAAATCTTATATCTGGACCAATACACTTTTTACGACTATCCCCAATAGAGGATTTAGGGAGTTTGCTATTTTGTATGGAAGAAACTTATTTCTTGGGCTTAGTTTTTGGTACGTGAAACTTGATGTGAATATTTGGCCGAAGTAAACAATAAAGGCTGTCATTATTATTTTTTCATAAAAATCCCCAAAATACGATTTAGGGGTTGTTCAAGTTTTTATGGAAGAATATTCCTTGGGCCAATATACATGAAACTTACTACGAATACTGGCCAAAGTAAATAATAAATATTGAAAATATTTGTTTAGTAAACTAGAAACGTCGCAACTAAATAAATAATAATGGTTTTATTTTCTACGCCCTCATGGAAATCCTCCACCCTGGGGCGGGTGGAGGGGTCTGTCAGACTCTTACTGACTAAAAGCACCCCGGTGTTCCACCTCCCTCCTACGCCGGGGATCGCGGGAACGGATGCGACATCCGGCTAGCCCTTGTGCCTGGAGAGCTACAAGTTTTCATGAGGTTTCCTTTCCAACGAAAATTCAGGGATTATGAAATAATATGTTGTCAAGTCAACTCCTGAAGAAATGGCATCGAAATGTTTGTATGGAACAGATGCCTATTTCAATATTTTCTGAATTCAACCCTTTAAAGAGTGAAAAGGGGTGGCAAAGTATAAAGTAGACCACATCCTGGAATAGGACTTAAGATACTAGTATACTTTTATCCGGGGAATATGTTTCCTTGGTATTATTTTCGAAAATCACGCGGGCGAAGCCGCTGGCAATAGCTATTATTTTATAAAGACCTAGCCAGCGACACTCCACCCGATGAAATAGACGACCACAATCATCGTTCTTTTACCTGTATGAGATGTACCTCCCTTATAAATGATTTACCTGATTTCATGAATTTTGGAAACTGAGATTAAAACTATAACCATGCCAAATTACACCTTCGTGGCATCAAAAGTCCCTGATTTAAAGCTCAAAAAGAATCGCCGCATGTATGATTGTTTTCTTTATGTGCATTGGTAATGGTCAAGAAAGTGTTTGTATAAAATATAATTTTGAAAATTCACTGGAAAAGTCGTAAATTTTGATTTTTATCTATGTCACAGCCAACTAGCTTAATTAGCCGTTTAATTGGCGGCCTAGTCTTTTCATTGAACGCTGTAAAAGTTAAATGTCTTGCCTAGACAAGTAGCCGAGCCAGAGCCTGCCAGGGTTGCGGAATTTGTTCGGAAGGGTCACTGCGGCCCTGGAACGGCTTTAGAAGGAATAGGATGGGTTTTAGTCAGTAAGAGTCTGACACGCCCTTTCACTCCACCCAGAGCGGAAGAAGTCATATTGCCAGCCCTAAAAAAAAAAAGCCGAATATGTAGTAGAATAGAATAGTTCTTTATTTGCACAGAAAGTAGGTACAAGTTACAGATGTTAAGTTTAAAATGATCCTTATACTAACTACTTAACTAAGGCATGCAAACAGTTTAAGCTATAATAATAAAGACTCATTATAAAATATAAGTAAACATTCAATTAAATCAATAGGGCACAGGGAGCTAAGGACACCTCGACACTGATAGGTTAGGTTCGAATGGTGTGATTACAGGAGCTAGAGTAAGCGAGCGAACTTAGCTCATGCCATTCATCTCAGGTTCCTTTAAACCCTGCAGACAGAAAAAGGAAAACCACACAGTCTTCGAGATTTGAATGTTGAAATTGACTGTTATTTGTTATTTCACTTTAGATTTCCCAAAATTAAATATTTCATAATATTTTCGTCACACGGTTAGCCTTTTCTATGAACAGCCTAACCTGCCAGCCCGTTCAATCAATGTTGTATTAGACGCATTAGCTGGATATCATTTAGGCCGCTGATAAAACGGCGCCAAAAATTAAAATTTAAATAAATGTGTTCTAAGCGCTAAACTCAAAAACGGGTGGACCAATTTAGCTAATTTGAAAGTATGTACATAACTATCTTAAAACTATTTACTTAAACTATTTACATCTACTAAAACAAGTACACTCAGGCGTCAAAGTATTCCTCCGCATTATTATTGTTTAGATTTGAAAAAAAAAAAAATTCTTAAAGTTCGAGCACGCTTCTTGTGTATAGTAAAAAAAAAAGAAAACGTAAAAACGACCGGGATACAACTAATAAAACTTAGCATGTAAGTATTTTAATTCTGGGCTCAACGCAGACGAAGTCGCGGGCAGAATCTAGTCTATGAATAAAAATCTAAGTTTCTTAAATTGTATCGGTGAAGCTGGGACGGGTCGTTCGCTGAGATACCAAACGCAATTCTTAAAACAACACGTGTTTAGTTTTGGCTGGCTAAACTGTTCGGTAACGAAGATATTGTAACTCACAATTTATTGTTTTAAAATTTTCAAAACATTGAATTCCGCGCTGTAAGATAAATCTCCTCTATTTTGACTAGCTGCAATTGAGATGTTGAAAATTCTAAGTGTGGGTACAGGTTCCATCCGTTGTTTTCACTGTTCTTTTTATTCAAATTTTAGGTAGGTTTCATCTTTCTTCAAAGTGCTAATCTTCATAGAGCTCACACGGTTTCGAACCCTTTTTTTTTTTTTTTTTTTTTTTTATCTCGGGGGGAAATCCTCTTGGAAATCCTCCACCCTGGGGCGGGTGGAGGGGTCTGTCAGACTCTTACTGACTAAAACCACCCCGGTGTTCCATCTTCCACCTACGCCGGGGATCGCGGGAACGTATGCGACTTCCGCAATCCCCGGCTGGTGCCGGCCCGCCTCTGCGGGCCACCTCGCGTCGGCGAGGGGAGTGAGGTGTTTAACTCCCCTCGCTACGTCAAAGAGGGGCGCACGGGAACACCACGCGCCGCCACCTCGGGTCCGGATGAATGGGGGGCGACGGACATCCCCAAGTCCGCCGCCCCTGGACCCAGTTAGGGGGGCCGGAAGAGGGCAGCGTATGCCCTCCTCCGACGCCCGATGCGCCTGCTGCGGGCAGGGAGAGCGGTTGTGATCTCCCTCTCCCTTTCCGCAGCCTCCTTCTGCGCGATAACTGTCTCGCAGAAGGAGACCACCGCGTCCCAGGACTCCTCACCGCCGACCATAGCATGGACTACGGCCGGCAGCGAGAGGTCACCGCCTACAACAGAGATGAGGGCACGGCGCGGCTCCTCCCAAGCTGCACACTCTGCAAGCGTATGCCGTGCCGTGTCCTCCCGACAGTCGACGCAGTGGTGGCATCGAGCGTCCGGCTCCCTGCCTATGCGACACAAGAACCTCCCGAAGCAGCCATGCCCCGAGAGGACCTGCGTCGCACGAAACGACAGGGAGCCGTGCCTTCTCCCGAGCCAGAGGTCGAGCACTGGCCGGATGGCCTCGATGGTGATGAGGCCGGCGGTAGGGCTCGAAAGCCTGTCCCGCCATTCCGCCACCAGGACCTCGCGCAGCTGCGACCGACGCAGCTCCAAGTGTTGCTGCGTCAGTCTTTCGCCGCGCGCCCGCGCGCCCTCGCGCCACCTATGCAGTGACGCGAGCACTTTCGCCTCCAGGTCCCACGGCGGAGATCCGGCCAGTGCGCAAGCCGCCTCGTAGGAGATCGTGCGATATCCCCTGATGACTCTGACGGCCATCACCCTCTGCGGCCTCCGCAGAACAGTGATGGTGCTGGCCGTCAGGTCAGCCGCCCAGATCGGGGCCCCATAAAGGGCCATCGATCGCACGATCCCCACGTACAACCGCCTACAGGCGGTGCTCGGGTCCCCCAGATTGGGAAGCAGCGTTGACAGCGCCCCCGCCGCGCCCAACAACTTGGGCGCCAGCCGCCGGAAGTGGGGGCCGAAATCCCACCGGCTGTCGAGCACCAATCCCAGGTACTTCATGGTGGACTCGACAGCGATACGGGCCCCCCCGACCACAATGTGCGATCCCGGCGGCGGCGCTCGCCGGGGGCCATGAAAAACAATGGCCTCCGACTTGTTGAGGGCCACTTCTAGGCCGAGGCGCCGTATGCGGCTCACCACCTGTGAGACCGCAGCCGTCGCCAGCAACGCTGCCTCCCTGTGCGAGCTCCCCCGGGCAGTGACCAGTGTGTCGTCAGCGTAACACACCAGCTGCACTCCCGGCCGGAGCTCGCCCCTCAGCACCCAGTCGTACCCGATGTTCCACAGGAGCGGGCCCAAGACCGAACCCTGCGGAACACCGCACGACATGGGGCGCTGGTATCTGCCATCGCGTCCCAGATAGGTGACACACCTTTCCGCCAAATAAGCCCCGACGACGCGGCGGAGGTAGGAAGGCACTCGATGATATCGTAGTGCCTCCCGAATACAACTCCAGGGCAGGGTGTTGAAGGCGTTGGAGATGTCCAAGGACACCGCCAACAACACACCGCCCCGCGACACCGCTTCCTCCGCCAGGACTCTCACTCGGGATATCGCCGTCACAGTGGAGCGCCCTTGCCGAAAGCCGTACTGGCATTCGGCCAGGTCCGGCCCCTCTCCGCACAAGTGGCCGACGAGGCGGGCTGAGACTATCCGCTCAAACAGCTTTCCCACCTCGTCGAGCAGCACTATGGGCCGGTACGCGGACGGCGAGTCCGCAGGGCGCCCCGCTTTCCTGAGCAGGACCAGACGACCAGATTTCCACTGAGCGGGAAACTGGCCCTGCTCAAGGCACGCCGAGTAGAGTCCTCTCAGTCGGGGCTCCAGCTCCTTCAGAGC
>NDFZ01004485.1:0-95147 GCA_002192655.3 Mamestra configurata
AAGTCAAATATGCATTTTTCATCCTATGTCCACCTTTTTTAAAATCCGGACCACTGTGCGCCGTTCAATTTAATAGTGCTGTTCGTTCGTACGCGTATTACGATGCCGTGTGGTGCCTTATGTGCTGTAGATGGGTGCAAATCAAGTTAAAGAAGGGATAAACATCTAATATAGTTAGGTATTTACTTACGTAGTTCCATTTACACAGCCAGGTTTAGCTTTGACAAATATCTAAGGTAGGAAAGTACCTATTTAAATAGTATTTTTGTTTTAAATATTTCGAGATAGATCTAGATAGACTACTCATAAATACAACAAAAGTATTAAAAGGTATGTCATGTACTGTATTTTATTTTTCTTTCCGGACAGCCCTAGTACTCGGTCAAGCGGCGTAGGTATGTTGCGGACGAGAACGGACACAAATTAATAACAACTCTCAAGCGCGGCGATTAAATGCAATTTAGCTTGCGCGTGGGGTTTCAAGTGATTTTGTAGGCTATTATAAAAGCGGCTTTCTTCAAGATCAAAGGAGTGAAGTTTCTGTATGTAGTACTATTATATATTATTATATATTCTGTGCTATAGCCTTCCTCGGTAAATGGGCTATCCAACACTAAAAGATATTTTCAATTAGTACCAGCAGTTCCTGAGATTAGCGCGTTCAAACAAACAAATAAACTCTTTAGCTTTTCAGTCTTACTAGCTTTTGTCGCGAATTCGTACGCACATATCCCGTTTTTCCCCGTTCCCGTATAGTATAAATATATATAGACTATACGGGAACGGGGAAAATATCGATATCGATCGATAGCCACAGTCACAAGGTAGGCTATATAACTATATAGGCCTTCTTTGTGAATGTGGCTACCATATACAAAAATAATTTTATTATATTAGTATAGATTTATAGATTTATAATATTAGTACTTATAGAGATAGTAAGACTCAGTAAGGATTAATTGATTAGCTTTTAAGAATCCGAGAAAGAAGAGGGTGCTGTTTTAGATACTTAGTAAAACTACTCCAGGATCTGATCAACCTGCCTAGCCTTTTTCAGTGTTCAGTGGATGCAGTTAGTAGATGAAGTACCAGTATTTCTGCCTACCTGACCTTCACAATCCATCAACTGGGTAACGTGATATCCTTTGGTAAGATTGATGCAGCCTTTACCAACGGCTTAACGTGATTTGTCAGGCTAGGAGAAGACTTGCAATATAATGGATGGTCACCCATCCAAGGAATGACCTCGGCAACTGTTGCTTAACCAGGAAGATCGAGCCGTTCGGCTTGTATTATATAGCCACGAGCTCCTACAGAACGAAATTACTGTGCTAAATTAACCTAAGTATTCTTGCACCCACACTAATTATACTCCTTAACCATGTACCTAGTTGTCTCCCATTACTTACAAACAATAATCTTTAACAAATGACGTAATTTAAAACTAGTTACTCTCAGAGACGTAGATTGTGGTCCAAAAATAGCATAACGATAATAATTTTTAAAACAATTATTTTTCCTTAGTGATATCCTATGCTTATTAAGAATATATATATATATCCTGGGACAACTCACACACGGTCATCCGATCCCAAACTAGGCAGAACCTGTACTATGGCAACCAGACAACTGATAAACATACTTATGTATTTCTAAATACATACATATTATAGACAAATTACACCCAGACACAGAACAAATGATCATGCTCATCACACAAAGATTTGTCCTGGGTGGGAATCGAACCCACGACCTCCGGTTAAGCAGTCAGGGTCACTAACCACTCGACCAACAGGCCAGTCTCAGAATATATCGTTACTACACAGATTAAAGCTTCGTACATAGGTACACATTGGTCTCCGTCAAGTCGTTGGTCAGTTACGTCAAAATTATATTTTAGTAAAAGTCACCACCAGCTTGTCTGACGCCTACTTTCTGGAACGAAATCTTTTTAGGGTTCCGTACCCAAAGTGTAGCCAACGGAACCCTATTACTAAGCCTCAGCTGTCCTTCCGACCGTCTGTCTGTCTGTCAGCGGACTGAATCTCAAGAACCGTAATATGTAGACAGTTGAAATTTTCACACAGTGTGTATTTCTATTGCAGCTATAGCAACATATAATAAAAAAAAATTAAATAAAAAATTAAAGGGGCTCCCATACAAGAAACGTGTTTTTTTTTCGGTTTATGGTACGGAACCCAACGAGTGAGAGTCCGACTCGCACTTGGCCAGTTTTTTCTTTTGTTAATCTAGCCGTTGCTGTCCCACTGTCCCGCTGTCCAGGGCTTTGAAGACATTCTTCTCCCGCACCATGTTGAACCAGCCCTCTTGGTACCTACGCGTCCAAATCATCCCTCCACCTCTTTCTGAACGGCCCAGTGTTAAACGCTTCTATTGGTGAAAGGAGTTTTAAACAGCTAATCAAATCACTTGACTCACGGGTCTATAGATTTGTTTCAGAAACCAGTCATACACACAATCCTAACGTTGACGTGACTGACGTGTGTGTTTGAATCCTTATTTTAAACACCTATTCGGTGCCTGTACGTTGACTCGCGTGATCGGAACGAATGGGTTCATTCATCAACAGTGAACTGGGTTCTAACGTGGGAATTGACGTCAGGCAATAAATAAATATATGTAGGATGTGGAAATCAAAACAAGTCATGTTAAGAAATATGTCGCCCTCTTTCTGATTGTGGGTGTCCTTTAGTACATTTGTCCATAACCTTTTGAACGCCATTGTCACGTACACATGACAAGCAAGCGAGTGCCCTGTACGCCAAAAGTCACAAATATGTGATAAAAAGTACGGTGAATTTGTGGCATGGTGTCGAGGGCACGCTGATGCGTTTCTGTTCTGGCGTTCAAAAGGTTAAACTCGATCTTCTCATCTCGCCTTAGCTGTCCACGCGGTGATAGCTGCTCAGTCTCTTGCGAGTCGCAGCACATAATAAATACAGGTCCCGCTCGCAACTGCCTGGCTGGCACTGGCGAGCAGTCGGCGGGCAGCGAGTAAAAACAAAAAAAATTTAAGTAACTCGGATCCAACTCGCACGTGCCAGTAACTCGTAAGATACGTCCAAACGATGCGATTTACTGCACCGCAGCTACTCGGCAGGCCGACTCGCACGCTAGCTCGCACTGTGTAAACTAGCCTTAAGCCTTTTATAGTGAGTGAGGTGTTGGGAAGCAGCATCCTTTACTACAATTTAAAAGTAAAACAAAATACGATCGCTACCTACTGCGATTGCCAAAAGTGATGACGACGGCAAACTATTTGACCGTCTCCTCAGTATAGCGGTCATTCAGAGGCCCAAATTCTTAATACGGATTCTGGTGATAACCCTAAAATGCCAAATACCTTTGTATCTTGTATCCTCTTATCACGACTCATGCATCCACGGCCCACGTGATACGGGCCTTGAACCTGTATCGCCCTGTGTCTCCTTATCTGTCGTGCATTTTGTTGCAAAAGTTGAGCTGTTCGTATAAAATTTTGCCGCCAATTGCATGTTCAATGAATTACTGCGAGTGCATTGGTGAATGAAAGATAGTGTTTATCTAATGTTTACTTTCTATATGTAGGTAGTCAGTGCAAGTAAAAGATTGTGCTATTTACTACTACTGTGGAGCTAAATGTAGTGCGGGTCCGGTGTACGATAGACCGTCTTTTACTTTCTGAATTTAAACGTGGGTGACGAATAATACGAAGGAACAGTACTAGTCTTTAGAGGAAAACTTGACTTTAAATATTTCGACGTCGGTCCGAGGAAGGGTGACCATAACCGTGCCTTGGAAAGCACGTTAAGCCGTACGTTCCAGTTGTCATTGTAGATCTTTGACAGCCGTTACGGGTAGGAGGTCTGACATCACTTTTGCCTTGGCGTATTTTTATTACCCTGTGGTTTGTAGAGTACAGATAGGGAGGGCCTCCTAATAAAATATAGCTTTTGTCCGCCACTTCGTACGCACTTATCCCGTTTTTGATGTGAAACATCTACAGACGCGCGTAAAACCGATTGTTAGCGTGGCGACGCATGCCCTGGCGACGCGTCGTCACAGTATACGATAGAATAGAATAGAATAGAATTTTATTTTGCAGTGGTATATATATATATACAGTATATGTGTATTTTTTTCATTATATATTTATTTAGCCATATTTAGTTCCTGTCGTAATCTGTTCTTTTATGCATATTACTTGTACAAAATAATTTCGAGGTTTCACATCTGCCAGGAATCCCGTGACGGCTCACAATTTTTTCAGTTTGTTTCGTTCCCTTAAAGCCTTATAGCCTTCCTCCTATAAATAATTTTCCAAATCCGACGGGTAGTTCCAGAGATTAGCGCGTTAAACAAACCAACTCTTCAGCTTTATTATATTAGTATATAGATTGGTTTTCAACTGCAACAACTCTATTACTTATAGATGAAGTAATATATAAGATTATTTATGTCCAACACAAAGAGGCACACCAGAGATTTGCACTAGTAGATAAATATACAGTATCGACACAGTATACTTTAGTCAATATCGACTATACTTATATACTACAATGAAGCATGTATAGTTTTGTCAATGACACTCGATATCTGGATTGCGTCCGCGTTCTGACATTGCGGTAACTTTTGATAACTCCAAGTTGCTACAAGGAATCTTGTTCGTTTTGTATCACTTTATTTTAGTTATAAAGGCAAAAAACGCATTAATTTATGGTGTTATAATTGGTTAAAAGGACAACGTTTAAACGGTGTCTTTTTGGAAGTAGGATAATTTTTCATTTTCTACAGTTTATGTGTAGTCTCAAATGATCTCAAGCATTAAGCAATGCGATAGATTTATTTACACAAACCCTCCTCGGATATATATGTCAATTTGGCAATACAAGTGTGGTATTCAAGTCTTAGGTACGGTTCAGCTGAAAACTTTGAACATTAAATCATTAACTATTAACAGTTACAAGAAACTAGTGATTTTCTAGCAAAATAAGTAGGTACAACTATCAGGAACCAGTAGAGCATATATACTTAATACAGTTTATTGTTCACTTCACTATCACTTCATTACATATTATAAAACAAAGTCCCCCACCGCGTCTGTTAGTCTGTCTGTTCGCGATAAACTCAAAAATGACTTAATGGATTTTTATGCGGTTTTCACCAATGGATGAGGAAGGTTTAGGTGTATAACTAGTAAGTTGCAGTTTTGTGTAAATTGGCTGAAATATGAAGCTAAATGTTGGTATAAAAAAATTGCCAATAAAAGTAATTCTTTCGCGTGCGCTGTGAAAACTGTGTGTGTGTGAGTGTTGATGATACATATAAAGAATGTACTAACATGTTTATAGTACTCATCAATACCCACAAAAATCTCCGCGAGGCTATATGTTTGATGACATTCGTATCATGGTATTAATCCTTATAAAACTAAATAGTTTAATAATAAGGATAATCTTAATATACATATATATTTCTTGTGTCCGTGTGTATGTCACTGAACACCTCCTAAACGGCTAGACCGATGTCGATGAAATTTTTTGTGTATGTTCAAGGGGATTCGAGAATGGTTTAGATTCACAATTGGACTCAGTAGGTGGCGCTGCAATCGATTTCTATAATTTTTCGTCAGACACAAAGCAAACGTTCGGACAGGACAACGTCTGTCGGGACTACTAGTGTACATGTAAATTCCTCTTTAAATAACTCAAATCGGACCTTCACTTAAAAGTTACGACAAGTATAAAATGCTTAAGTTAAGAAAAAATGCCACGGTGTGAGCGACCAGCCCTAGGCTTAGTCTTATTAGTAACATTTTAATTAGTTTGTAATTATAATTATAACGTTTATTGTTAAAAACTTTCAAACGCTTTATAAAAAATACAGTTACGCGTTGCAGCGATTTCACGATAGAATTGCAACTGTTAATTGGACCCGTGCGAAGCCGGGGCGGGTCGCTAGTAAATAATAAAACATTTTCCTTGAATATTAGTTAATACCAAACGATAATTTAGCTACTATACTTTCATTGTGAAGCTAAGGAGTTGAGTCTGTATTTCCTGATAGCTACAATCAAGAAGTCTTTAAGACAATAGTGATCAGGTTACTTCTAGGCAAGCGTGCTCCATCGTACACATCATCGAGTGTGGTCAAACGCGAAACTATTAATCTTCTAGACATCTATACATATAGTAAAAATGTAACAGATGGCTGTCTGTACATGGAAGATATATGAGAAAAAACATTATTGGGACCTTTACGCAAATAGCATCCAAAACAATGATTGGCAGTGTTTTTGCCTGTTTGTCTGTGCGTTTGTGCACGCTAATCTCAGAAACGGCTTATCTGATTTAGATGTGGTTTTCACTGTTTTATGTCAATCGGTTCATAAATAAAAAAGTTTACCAATTTAAAGAATCACGTCGAACATTTGTTTTCAAAATTCAAAATTCAAAAGTCATTTATTCAAATTAGGCTGAGTGCCAGCACTTTTTGAACGTCAAAGTTCTACATAAAGACAGTCCCCCAAAACGCCCGCCCGTCACCACTTCCTAGTGTTTTAGCTGGGAAGAAGAAGTGGCGCAACAAACTCCCCAGCAAGAAACTATCTATATCTATCTATTCTTTCCCTGTTCAGTAGCATTGACTCAAAATTTACTAAACTTCATGTCTGCCCCAAGTAACTATTCCACGCGGACGAAGTTGCGGGCAAACGCTAGTAAAAAAAAAGTTTCTGCAACGTTTATTTGCTATTAACCAAAAGAACTCCGTCACTTAACCACAAAATCTGCTCTGCTCACAATTCTAAAGTATCACAAACATTGGTATTCGGTACCTCAATTCCCTTTCAATCCGCCCTCAGCCTGTTCAAATACAGAGCAGGTCAGAGTCGGATAATCAAACGAACAGATAATACAACCACTAGTTTAATAGATAATTATAGTTATTTATAAACTAATGAGCGAATATAACTGCGATAGGCTCGGCCTTGGCTGATTTCACTTATCTAGCGAATTTTAAAACGTGTTGTGTGGTGCCAGTTTTGGCGATAAATTATACAACGTGTAACAGAATAAACGCAATACCTCTTAAGGGGTCATTGTGCTCATCAATATGAACAACTTACAATGGGACCAAACCCGACCGCGAAAAAAAATCAGCTGTTCAGTACATTTTGTCAAGTTATACGCACAGAAATGTATGGGGGAGTCGATTTTTTTTCGGAATTTCTTTGTTGGTCCCATACTAAAAGTTGTACTAACTAAAAAGTGTCAAATAAAAAACCTTTTAAAAAAAATAATTTGGAAGTCGGTTGTATTTTTATGTAAAAAAGTTTTTAATTGAAGCTGTCTTAATAGTTGCTTGTTCGCCAAAATATATTGTCAAAAGTCGAAGGCAGGCTATATTTCCGCGTTCGCTTATAACTTACTCCCAGCATGGCAACAGATTTTTTCCCAACCCAAACACGTGTGAACTGATAGAGGCTCGTATCTGTCTGCAACCTGCAGCACATTCATATATACGTACCTTATATACCGACAAAATTATACATTATGTCACCGACTGGTCCAATTTATACCAGACTGGTCGTTACTAATTAATATTAGTAAATTTTCCAATGGATTGTTCGACGTACGTTTGGATAGGAATTAGAAACTTGAGTGTTGTTTTAGGTTAGTCGTTTTAATTATTAAGTTGTTAAATGTATTTATTAAGGGCGGGAAATATTGGGATATTGATTCTAGAACTGGTAAATATGTTCTAGGAATAGAGCTGCTTGAGAGATTCATGGTTGGGTAATTGCAGCCACGAGTTGATGGCGATGGATGGGTGAAACCACTCCGTTCCTCGGAGCCAGTGGTTTCTTCCTCGTTAAGCACGTAAAGGTGTTGTTTATGACAGACGTAAGGCGCCCATAGACGTAAGGCGCCCATTAAACGGTAGGTTTTGCTGTCAGTTTGACCACAGTCTAGGCTGTGATTGACGGATAACCTATCGTCTAATGCTGTGACTGATGGTTGCATGAAATTGATTGTCGAAAATCTGGATATTTGATTAGTCACGACTTTTAAATGAATGGGTTTGTTTTTGTATGTGTAAGGAATGGATCCTTGTCCTTTTTCGAATCCCGTTATTCCCGTATACAGCCAATAATATATCGTCGCCATAATTTTTCGGTAATGTCGGTTGAATTCCATCGCTCACCATCAATCATTCGTCAATCAACTTTTGGAATTGATTGACGTTTGCATGAGCGTGTAACGTACGCTTTACAGGTGGTCAGAAGCCTGAAAGCCTGACAAACAATCTTATCAATGGGTACCCTGATACCCAGTTACTGGTTTGTGTCAGGCAGATAGGAAGTCGCTTCATTTAAAATATGTACCTACTGGTATTCTGCTGCATCCTCATTTGGAAGCCGACTACGAAGAGAAATAACTTTTTCTCAACTTCTTTGTGGTCGACTGATGATGAATAGAATATTCATTTTGTGTAAAAGATGGTACATAATGCTCTCAAGTTTAAATCGTTCCACATATTTTGCTTACTCATTTCCAGCATGCAAAAAAAAACTTAAAATTAACACAACAACTACTAAAAACTAGGTAATCATTTTTAAAACTACAATTACACTTAATTTTCGTCTAAGATCATGCAAGACAAAATTGAAAGAATAAAAATTTAAGACTTTAATACATTTCAGTTTTTTTTTAATATTATATAATATTTTGTAGATTATGCATGACAAAAACAAAAAAAAAAAGATGAACTGTCCAGTACTGGACCATTATGGCTGTGTGACCAGTACTGGACCATTATGGCTGTGTGACCAGTACTGGACCATTATCAGTTTTAGTGTGTTTTAAAGCTATGTATTTCGAAGGTAGCTACTTTGTGTAGTGAGAATGGAAGGCCACTTTTGTTCATATCCAACTGGAAACCAGGCGACAACGACGTGTTGCCATCGCGGGTAGAACGTGGATGAGGCCGGCCCAGGAACTCGGCCCTGGATGATGATCATGTTGAAATGGAACCCAATTATAAACTCACAAAGATTCTTGCTTACCCAAAAAGGTATTCTTTCCTAAAATCTAATACCTTTAAACGAGAAATAATAATAAATAATCTGAATCTCTGAAATGGCTCTAACGATTTTCATGAAATTTTGTATGTAGGGGGTTTCGGAGGCGATAAATCGATCTAACTAGGTTTCATTTTTAGAAAACGTTTACCAAAAAAAATCATCCAGGTCCAGGTACTTTTAATAATATGATGTTGACATTGAAAAATACTTGTCAACTAATCTAAATATATTACCTACCCACACGCCAAATTATTACCTCTTTTCCGTTATCTACCCATGCTTACGTCAATAGCATATTGTTTACATTATGATACTGCATGACCAGATTCACTGAACCGAACAATAATAGCTGAAAAACGAAGATATAGGCCTATGCAGAATGGGTGCACCGAAAAAATTAGCCAAATTACCAAGACCCCTGTTTACAAACCCTTACTTGGATCTTAGGGATCTTTTAATTGTGGTCGTTTGACGTGACCAGTTAAAAATGATATCTTGATTGGAACTAAATGTTGGTGGTCAGATGTCAGGGTCCGCTGTGCAGATATGGAATGTCAATTATGAGCATGTCCTACCACAAGCTTACAATGTTGCCCAAGGTGATTGATAATTTTTGATAAATTACATCAGTTTGTGAAAAAAACTTTAGTCAGTGATGATAAGGATAAAGCAAGAGACATCCAATTTGGAATAATTACCAGAAACTTGCCAATTTATATAATCAGTAACGTTCCATTCTTATTCATCCTTTGGCGCTCCAACCCTTTGTGGGTCTTGGCCTCCTCAATGATCTTGCTTCAATTTCGGCCTGTCTTCGGCCTCTCTTCGCCAAGATATTTTACTGCCTATATTCCACAACTCCACCTCGACACAGTCCTTCCAATCAAAGTCAAAGTCAAAAGTCATTTATTCAAATAAGGCTGAGTGCCAGCACGTCAAAGTTCTACATAAAGACGGTCCCCCATAACGCCCGCCCGTCACCTCTTCCTAATGTTTTAGCTGGGACGAAGAAGTGGCGCAATAATCCCCAGCAAAAATATAATAAACAATACTTCTTGAGTCTTCCTTTGGGTCTGTTGTGGATTCCATTTGGACATGATTTTAACAGATGTTGTGGCACTGATTCTCTGCTACTTGGAAATAATAACTATCTAAGCCTTTCTGACAATCGCTTCCCTATTTTTTTTAATTTGAGATGAGTTTGCTCTTGACTCTAGTCTAGGTCAAAGATGACAGAGACAAAGTCGACAATGGAGCGAGCTTATCCAGAAGAAGCCTGTTCAGTTAGAATTTTGAATATGAATCAGTTTTCTAGTTCGTGGTTCATTATTACTTATACTTACTTATACGATACGTGCCATCGTCTTCTCGCATTGGCCGGAAACTAGAAGACCTTGATGGCTTTCTAATGAATTGGAGGAAAAAGGCGAAGAGATGGATGGAGGCCTTTGCCCACCGGTGGATCAGCAGCCCTACTATGACGTGCTAATGCCATCCAATTCCGATGATGTAAACGGGATAGTGATATTCGCTATGTATAGCTCCGTCTCCCTCTTAGAGCGGTATCATGATCGTTTTGAGAGGTCATAATAGGGCTCCAGTACGGGCTAATAATATTAAAACCATTCGTTTATACAGGGCAGAAGTCTTCCATTTTAATTACAGGAACACTCCCGCCAAAAGCTTAAGGGAACCTTTAAAATTGCTTTTAGCGTAACGTAAGCAGGGCTTTGATAAAATTAATGACAGGGTCAACTGTGCCTATTTCTTTTACTTAAGAATACGTAAACAAAGCTTGGCTTAATAGCTTATTAATTTATTAGGTAACCTGTCAACTAAGAATGTCTTGAAATAATCCCCAATCCGCTTATCAAGAGTGGTCATTACCAGTAACACGTACCCGATTGGTAAACCAAACCGTGGGTCTACCTTAAGAAGTAAAAGTATTCGTACCGACCATCACATCTTGACATGCCATGGCGGCGCCACGTGCTGAGGAAGTTCTAAATTCTGTAAGTTGTTGCATCTAGTTCACAATTTTCCCGTGGATCGAGATAAATTGGGCGTCCTGCCCGTTAGTATAAAACAAAGCGTGTAATTTATTGCTAACTTTTAAGTATTCTTAGGAAAAATCTACTCGTCCTAAATACATTAATTATTTTTGTGAAATTATGGTAATTTATTTGAATAGGCCTATCAGTCGGTATTTCGGCATAGTCTTCTTAAGTTTCGGTTATTGTTGTATAATTAGTTTATTTTGAGAGATTCTGGTCCTTGGGTACTTAGACTACAGTTAATTTGAATGTTTTCCGTCGTTTTGAGATTTGATATAATATAACATTACGCTAAGGTGTAACTATAGTACGGTCAGAGTTCCCCAGTTATGTTGTAATCTCATGCCATAAGGAGCGAGCCAAGTGCCATCAACTGGGTACCTACGGAATCGAGATATTCTAAATAGAAAATCCCATTAACACGTTGGCCAAAAAAGGAATAGAACCTTCTCGGAAAAATGGTTTTTGGGTTTATCTCATGCTCAGCAATAGCGTTTGCAACACCTTTTTTTTAAGGATGGGAAATCATCAAATGACTCCTTCCGTTCTGGGTGGAGCGGAAGGGAGTGTCAGACTCTTACTGACTAAAACCCATCCGTGTTCCTCCTAATTTGCGTTCCAGGGCCGCGGTGACTCTTGCGAACAAATTCCGCAACATCTGTGATACCTATCTACGTCAATGGCGGAGTTGTAACTGAAATATGTCTTAATTATTCTATACGCATTCGCTAAGCGCTGCATCATAGATTAGGATTTACTAACGTATGCATCGTTGCATACATGTGTAGATGTTTACGATTTAGCAAACATTGTCGACTCAGTAGGTTAGGGAAAGGAGGAAAATACCAACTATAAAACATCCAAGGATATCACAGGATTAATCTGTGTTGTGACTTCTAACATTGTCATAAAATAAATTACCGGTAAATGTTTTGTTGATTAGCATTCTTGTCTACCTCTACAGAGCCTAACTTTATCACTAGAAATATGACTAACATAATTTCATACTATTAAATAATAAATAAATAATAAAAATAAATATTCATCCAATAAAATTACATAAAATTTTAGTTTAAAATAACAAAAAAAATATGAAACAACAAAAATAGGTAGATGTTGCAGCCAGCACCATTATTAAGTTATTGAATAACTTGTATTAAGGGTACTGGTACAAGCCCATACATAACAATTGTTTACATCATAATTAATTGCAGGTAGAACAAGTGCTTGGTTGCAAAATACTTATTCTATTTTAAAAATAATATTATAAATTACTAAAAAAAAAAAATATATATATTTTTGAAAGCGTTGACCAGAATCTCACTTGATGGAAACCGTTGATGAGGTCGACGATAAGGCACGCTTGCCTATAAGTAACTTATTCACTATTGACTTAAAAACCCTTCTCGGACGCCAAAGAGAGGCGTCCAGTGTGTGATGATCTTTACCCATGTCTCTATATGCATTCGTGCGACGTGACCAGCCCGCTCCTACTTCAGCTTATCTGTTTTTCCCCAGCACCCGCTAATTAAGTTATGGAGCGTATGGTGGTGTATCTAGGTAGGGTTTTTGTTTATAGGTGCTGTGGTGTTTTTTTTTAAGTATGTGAAGTCATCAAATGACTTCTTCCGCTCCAGGTGGAGCGGAAGGGCGTGTCAGACTCTTACTGACTAAAACCCATCCGTGTTCCTTCTTAAGCCCTTTGCGTTACAGGGCCGCGGTGACTCTTTCGAACAAATTCCGCAACGCAGGGATTGATCAAACATATACCTTTGAAATTCTGACAACCTTTCCACTTTGACAATTCCCTTTAGGATTTCTTCACTGGCACTATATTAGAAGTGACGTACAAACAGGGCCCTAATCTCGTGAAAGTTAAGTGGTATATTTTTAGCGACTGATGAAAAAGCTGACAAATTGTATTCCTCTTGGTAACGTAAATTAAGCTCATCTAAAAAGACTCAAAATGAAATATTAAATTCGTCGCCAAGATGTGGCGTTCAATTCGGATCACAGAAGTTTTCAGTACCTACCAAGAATACCTTGTAAGAATATTAATAATGGAGTTTAGCTGTTATCTTCCGTAACCATTAGGCTAGTATCCCTTGTACATCATCACTTCAGTCGTAAGACGGCCATTGCTGGGCGTATGTCTCCCCTATGCATCATCACATCAACCGGTCCTGCGTTTCTCAT
The DNA here is from genome assembly GCA_002192655.3 of Mamestra configurata. Taxonomy (NCBI): domain Eukaryota; kingdom Metazoa; phylum Arthropoda; class Insecta; order Lepidoptera; family Noctuidae; genus Mamestra; species Mamestra configurata. The sequence goes on from NDFZ01004485.1 coordinate 13,336, forward strand.
ATTCAGCAGACCTCGCAGTCCTTATCAGGTCATCGGTACAACTTGTTGGAGACCACCACCGCTACAGAAGTAGACACTCTTGGCGTCGCAGGGCGATCTTCGGCCACCGTAGGCGCGGGCCTGCGGACGGCGAGCGTTGGGTGGCTCGCTGTCCGATCACCATCAGGCCCGGGTCGATGGCGTGTTGTGTTCCAAACACGCCTCAAAGAGATGTCAGCATAGGAGACGGGGCCCGCTAGGGCCTGAGCCTGCCAGAGTTGCAAAATTTGATCGAAAGAGTCACCGCGGCCCTGGAACGCAAAGGGCTTAAGAAGAAACACGGATGGGTTTTAGTCATTAGGAGTCTGACATGCCCTTCCGCTCCACCCAGAACGGAAGAAGTCATTTGATGATTTCCCATACTTAAAAATAAAATAAATTGTTACTTGTTTCTCACCATGAGGACCAAGGAAGTTACCAAATTGCTTAGACCTTCTCAAAATACACGCAATAATTCTAGAACGTATCTAAAAATAATAGTTTTAACACTACACCAATCGTCGAAGACAATCCTTATCACATGTGCGCAAATGAACCAAATAATGTTATAGAATAAAAATCACAATTGCTTCTTCGAACGCCGGGGTTATCTCCAGGTTATTCTACTTGCCCTTCCGAGTTCCATTCACAAGATTCAAAGTCACATTGCTCTTATCATTGTTACATTAATTATATTGTGTGGATATGTTACGAAAATTGTGTCATATTTATTTTGGTACTAACTTTTGCCCGCCACTTCGTCCGCGTGGAAAAGTTACTTTGGGCAGCCATTTTAACTTTTCAAAAACGCTTAAACATAATGTTTATTTATATTCAATAATGACGGACTCCCATACAAACTTCCACCCCTCTTTTTCACCCTCTTAAAGGATGATTTCTAGGATAAAATCTATCCTACGTCCTTTTCCGGGACTCAAACTATTTCGATACCAATTTTCATCTAAATCGGTTCAGCGGTTTAAGCGTGAAGAGGTAACAGACAGAGAGACAGACACACTTACGCATTTATAATATTAGTATGTACGTTTCGGGTAGCCCGAGCCATTTTGTCGTTGTTATGTAGCCTTAATTTATGTATAACGGTTTAATAGACCATTCAGATGTTATTATGGGTGACTGGATAATTATGTCATGACACGAGAGGATTTCTTGTTCCCATTCGGTAGAACTCCTCTCGTGTCCTTATTTGTCACAGGAGGTCGCTCTTGACCTCGATTTCACCTGATGGAAAGAGACAGAGAGGTGGTTGAGGTCAACGATGAAGCGATCGAGTCCAGAAGATGCCTTTCCTCTTGCTTTGAAGGCAAAAAGTTTCACTTTTGGGCTGTGCGTTTACACCAGCAAGTTTAGAACGAATCACCCACGATACAGGAGCAATTCCTAGTGTGGAGCAACGTTTTTTTTTAAAAACAAAAACAAACGAAACAAAAACAAAGTATAGTTCGTTCATCATCATCATCATCATCATCATCATCATCATATTAGCCGAAAGACGTCAGCTGCTGGACATAGGCCTCACCCAAGAGTCGCCATAACAACCGGTCTTGTGCGTCTCGCATCCATCGGCTACCTGCGACCCTGACTAGCCACCTTGTGGGAGGCCTTCCAACGCTGCGTCTTCCTAGTTCCTTCATAGCGCCTTCATAGTTCGTTGGCGAAAGGCTATATTTTCAATATAGTCTTTCTATGCTATATATCAATATTTTCAATGTGTTTCTTACCTGCTGAACACAAACCGTAGGAAGTGGTACGGTTGTGAAACGCCTACTGTTTCAAGACTAATATCAGAAACTTTCATTGCCAAAAATTTATCAGCCTTATTTTGATACACTGAATTATGTTTTTAATGTACTATGGAGGGTATGCGAAACAGAGAATAAAGTCCCGCACACCTCCACTGAAAATGGGAATATCGTCCGACCAGACGGTTATTGTGTCTGGTGGGCAACTGCCAGATAGTTGATATTCGGACTGTTGTACATGTTCAAATCGCACAGAGAACTTTGCTTGCGCGATGCAAGATTTCGTTGTTAGTTCGTCGTAGATGGCGTTGCGGTTCTTTTTGTTGCCGTACAAATTTCGCTTTTTAGTTTTTCATGTGACGGCATTGATGCCGCTACATAGTAGATTAGGAAACTCGATAAGTGAATTGGTTGCAGGTTTGGCGACAGCGTAATCTGGTTTTTCTGTAAACTTTAACCTTAAGATACGCAGTAATATCACTTAGTTTCGTACGTATTATTCGAATTACGTTTTAATTAATTTACAGTTTGACCTATCTTCTGACTTCGGAAATAAATATTTTTCTGACTGTGTAGCCAAAGCTGTCTAGTCAAGTTCTATTTTTATTGAAGAAGTCGTAAATGTCAACCAGAATACAATTTAAGGTCTCTACCCAGTTTATTTGTTTGATCGTCTGTATGAATACTTAATACGAAACGTGGTCGCTCACAATGGGCCTCATCAGAAGGCTTAAAGTCACCCAAAGAGCAATGGAGAGGGCAATGCTCGGAGTTTCCTTCCGTGATCGAATCAGGAATGACGATATCCGCAAGATAACCAAGGTTGCCGACATAGCCCGAAGGATTGCCAAACTGAAGTGGCAGTGGGCAGGGCACATTGCTCGCAGAACAGATGGTCGATGGGGCCGAAAAGTTCTGGAGTGGCGACCGCGTACCGGAAGACGCAGCGTTGGAAGGCCTCCCACAAGGTGGACCGATGACCTGGTGAGGGTCGCGGGTAGCCGATGGATGCGAGACGCACAGGACCGTATGTTGTGGCGACACTTGGGGGAGGCCTATGTCCAGCAGTGAACGTCTTTCGGCTGATATGATGATGATGAATACTTACTTGGGTTTTTAGAAACCGATGAAGACCAAAAATGTGAGGGCTATGAAAATATACTTTCAATTTCGCTAGCTGGAATGGATATTTAAGTAAAGGAAAAAAATAAAGTATGGAAGGGGAATTTGGGGGATAGGTGTGGAGTAGGTATGTAAATTACACCAACGCAATCAGAAGCTACTTGGTCCAATATTTTAATGAAAAGTAAATCTGCCTGGCTTATGGCCAATAGTTTCGGCTCTAAACTTTGGTCGGCAAGGATGAGTCCTGATGCAGGCAATGCAGGTAGGTGCATTGCAGTGATTTCGAATGTCAAGGATTTCTTCGAACCTCGCAAGGAATAAACTTTAACATTAGTTTTGCTTTTACGGCTGAATGATGCAATATTTTCTTCTCTTGAGGTTTTCAGTAGGTAATGGCAGATTGCTATTGGTTTAAATGTTTATTTAAAAATGTCATCAGACGGAGGAATTTTCGTATTATAAGAAGCGTTGCGTTAGCATCGCAGTCGTAAACTATCAAAAGTACCTAATTTTCTTACATTTTGGCAAGTTTTTCACATTGATTGTCGTTGAGATGATTATTGTAACTTTAATTTGAACAAATTTTAAGTACGAGAATAAGTTTTCTTCAGCTAGTAAAATCAGTTAAGAACTTCTTCAATTAATATTAATTTACTCTGATAATAATTTCGAAAAAAATTGAATTGATAAGAAAAAACAAAAACTAGAAGCCAAAATCGTTTTGATTTTCCGTTTTATTTAAAAAAATAATCATCTGTTAATAATTATGACGCAACAGGAATGGTTCTTTCTTTAATTTTTTTTTAAATGAGATAATGAAAGATAAACTGATGGTTGCGCAGCAAAATATGACATTGAAGTCAACGCGTAAATACTTCTTGACCTGTTTAATTAGCTGATAACTTAAAAACTCGCTTTTACAATTATTTTATAATTATTTGCATTTTTCTCTGATCAGTTGAATGCAGACAGATCTTGCTTATGTCAAATATGCTGTACTTACTTAAAGACATAAACGATGATTGTTTTCCTGTTAAGTTTCCTCATAAGCTACTGCAGAATGGCTCTTAAACGAGTAAATCTATCTTAAACTCCTGGACGGTGTCTTATGGACTTTATTATACTTCTTCATTCCAGCTATAACACTAGGAAGTGGTGACGGGCGGGCGTTTTGGGGGACTGTCTTTATGTAGAACTCTGACGTTCAAAAAGTGCTGGCACTCAGCCTAATTTGAATAAATGACTTTTGTTTTTTTTTATTATGCCGCGATTTCTCAACAGCATTTCGGAATTCGAACGTATCTCGGAATGCACGTAAAACCGTTGGTCATCATGTCAGTAAATTGCCGTCCACTGTTGAACGTAAGGCTCCTCAAAGACCGCATCCATCCGCTGCCAGTCACCTTCTTCAAATCATCGATCCATCGTGCCGCAGGGCGTCCCACACTACGTTTGCCTATACGCGGTCTCCACTCGAACACATGTCTGCTCCATCGACCGTCTGACCGTCTATAGACATGGCCGGCCCACTTCCACTTCAGCAAACCATTGGTCCTGCGTCTGATCTCTCCCCGGTCATGTCTGATGGCCATTGCATCTGGCTATGAGAGCAAAGGAACAGAGTTCACCTGTGTTTGCACACACGTTGGTGCACTAATTAAAAATGCCACGATTCTTTCACACAAGTCATAAATCAACAGACGTTTTTCCTTCAAACTGCAGCAATATCAAATATCGAATTTTATTTTACACAACACAGGTATCCAAGTTACATTTTGTCTGTCCCATCTTCGACTGTGTTTATTTTTGTTTTGTTTTCGGCATTATCAACTTTGTTATCAACACTTGTAGGAAGAAACCGCAGCTTTCTAAAAATAGTAGAACTGTTCCAAATGCTCGGAGCCCCATTAACGTTCTTTAATGAGTCCTGAAAGGTGCCAGCAGCATTATTCAGATATGTGTCACCCAGCACCCTCCGCCCCCTTTACATACATTTCATGGTGGTTCACTTGTATTATCATAATGTCCCATGATCCATTGAAGGTGTAATAATAGAATTTTTCGTGATTTATTAGGTTGAGTGGGTATGAGAGGAAATTGAGTGTTTCTGGTGGGAAGAGGGGAAATTTTCCATGAGAGGGACGTTTATTGGTAGGTGGGGTATTTAGTTATGGTTTTCTTTGCGGGTGGCAAGTTTATCGCTTCGTGTAGTTCTTAGACTGCAACTTGAGAGGTTTTCTGGCTTGGAGTAACAGCAAGTAATGGCCCGTGCTTTATAAATCCGGCAGTTTGCTGGTTTTTTTTAAGATATAAGTATAGAGGACTGATTATGACGAGGTTCATTAAACGTTATGATGGTGTGAATTTTGTTTGACATTTACACTAATATGACACGTAACATAATCTATTTGACATTTTTATTGAAATTGATTGTATTTTAAATTTTTATTGATATTATAAAAGTTGAATGTACCTATGTTTTGAAAAGTAAACATTTGAATGTTAATTAAACATAATTAAATAAATTTGTACGCCTCTGGGCAAAACATAGAAGATCTACCTATCTGTAACATCTCGCACTCTGTAGTAATTTGACCTATGTTTACTAATAAAGCATTCTGATTCTGATATTGATAAGTACACCATCGAGACGTGACGTGACGATGATGGCACGAGCTTGACGCCTGCAGACAGGACCGGACTAGAATAGCTCAAGACAAAAGTAAAAGAAGAAAACGAGGCCTTTTCCCAGCTGTGGGGCACCATAAGCTAAAAGAAAATAAAAATAAAAGATCAGACAGAAATTTTAAGTAATGTATACCTACAAGCTAGCTTTTTTTTTTAAAGATTGGAAATCATCAAATGACTTTTTCCGCTCTGGGTGGAGCGGCAGGGCGTGTCAGACTCTTACTGACTAAAACCAATCCGTGTTCCTTCTAAAGGCCTTTGCGTTCCGGGGCCGCGGAGACTCTTGAACATATTCCGCAATCTTGGCAGGTTCTGGCCCTAGCGGGCCCCTTCTCCTATGCTGACATCTCTTTGAGGCGCGCGTGGAACACAATGCGCCATCGACCCGGGTCTGGTGGTGATCGGACAGCGAGCCACCCAACGCTCGCCGTCCGCAGGCCTGCGCCTACGGTGGCCGGGGATCGCCCTGCGACTCCCGACGCCCGGGGCGTCTTCTTGTGTAGCGGCGGTTGGGGCGAAGGCCTTGTCTGTCCCACCTACATTCTAGCTAGACATTTGCAATATTAAGCAATCAACAAATTTACTCAATTTGTTTCAGATCTACAAAGGCCTGGACGTGGTGACTGCGAAGGCGTCTGTCAGAGAGCGGGAGATGGCGACACATCACCTGCTCGACATCCTGGAGCCACATCAGATGTTCACCGTCGTGGACTTCAGGAACAGAGCACTGAAGATTGTATCCTTTTTGAAGAGGCTTCTTTAATAGTGGAGGCTGGTACAGGCCAGAAGCCAGAATTTAGGAGTTTTACCTAGGGTAATAAAACAGTATGAGTGTGACTTATAGCCCCAAGTGTTTTGTGTGTGACTTGATAGGAGGATAGGCAATTAGGCTTAGCATGCTACAACTAAAGGAGAGACTAAAGAAAACATAGATGCAATGTGTGAGGAATAAAATGAAAGAATTTATAATAGCGTGAAGGTTAACAGAGGAGAATGGTAGAAGAAAATGTGCTGAATAGATCATAAGTATCATTGACGTGGGCAAAAAAGCTGCCAGGCTGAAATGGGACTGGACGGATCACACCAGCCGCATACATAGTGACCGCTGGGCAAACGTCTCCACGGAATGGGTGCCAGAGGATGGACGGCGTCGCCGAGGCCGGCCCAGAAAGCGGTGGCGAGATGATCTGGATTCACACCGCGAAGGCTGGTTCGAGGTGGCGCAAGAAAAGAATGTCTGGAAGGATATGGGGGAGGCCTTTGCCCAGCAGTGGGACACAATAGGCTAAGAAAAAAAAAAGATCCCAAGCAAAGAAAACTGGAACGGCCCACCTGAAAGATTTATTTATTTTTATTATTTAATGGGGTTTGCTCTTGACTCTAGTCTAGGTCATAGATTCTATTGACTACTATGAAAGTAGTTAGTTCTCTTGTCAATCAGAGTATAGTTTTAGTTGGTAGAAGTCCGACACAATCCTCTGTCTTAACCAGATGGGTTTCCATTGTGAATTAGGCACGCGTTTGACCACAACCTCACTATGGAAAGCGACTATGGAGCACGCTATCCTATTCGCTCTTTACTTTAAGACCCAGGTCCACAAACTAACTTTAAATCAGTGGTTCTTAAACTTTTTGTCATGAGGGACCATTTGACAAAATATCTGCCACAACATGGACTACCAACTTTTTGGAGGTAATAGGAGTACAGACTTTTTATGACTGCATAGTGCATACTCTTTAATAACTTCTGAAAGCCAAATGCATGTCGGGGCTGACATCGAACCGATTTTGATGCTTGTTTTTAAAATGATCAGAAATGCCGAAACCTCTTCTCGCATAGTTTGTCGATGAAAACAAAGCTAAGATAGCTTTTCGTAGGAATTTCACGAATATGAGAAAAATATTGCCTTTTGGCTCTAAAAATCTATTTCCTGTCTCAAATGTATCTGTAACTAATGTATTGAATTTAATCTCATCTGCTCTGAACTCGGTAAAATTTATTCAGCTGTGCGAAAGTAGCGGATTTTAGGATGGCTTCCCGGACCACTTTGGGAGCTACCAGGGACCACCGGTTAAGAACCACTGGTGGTGCTGTAAATAAATATGCTAATATCTTACCTCAGTCTTACTAAGGTTATCAAGTGTCAGGTCTATTACAGTAGAGGTAAGATTTGTAAGATCATCTAAGAACACAATAACAGTAACATTTGATAGGCCATTGGAAGTACCCTAGACAGATCTAGTCTGCACTTAAGTTTAACAACTCAGGAAGCGGGTCACACAGTTATTGTGAACAGACGATTGTGTCATTTCCATTCTGCTTTAACCTTTTGAACGTCAGAGCATAAACGTATCGGTGAACGCCTGACGCCAAGCCACAAATTCGCTGTGTGTTGTGTCACATATTTGTGACGATTTGACGATTTGAACGCCTTTGTCACATGAAAATGGCGTTCAAAAGGTTGAGCTATAAGAAAAAAAAGAAAAATAACGTTTTATAAACGCACGGTACATAGAAGTAAAAAGAAATGGTATGCCAGAAAGTAAGTTTGTGCCTCACGGCTGCATTAAAAAGGTCCGCGATATGTCAGACAGACTGATGTTGTCTGAAGTTGGTTGTCTAATGAATCTTTCAAAGGGAGTGGCGGTTCATTATAAGTTTCTTGTTAACATGAAATTCAGTTTTCAATAAATTTTCCCAATATTGACATCAATGAATAATGCTACAAGTGGCAACGGCGCCATTTCCATAAGAATTTTTATTTGACCATCAAATCGTCGTTTACAAACCTACAGCTTCTGTACGAGGAACACTTGTTCAAATATGTACACATAACTGAATTGTTCAATAATTTTATGTATAGGGCCTAATGCTCTGACAGCTTTAATTTGGCAAATATTGATTTTGGAAATTTTATGGATGAGTAAATTATATCAAAGTAGGTGTCGACTTGTTGCCAAGACATTGTAGGTACATGGCAGATATGTAGGTCATACTTACAATCTGAATTTGTGTTGCTTACATGATGTTAAGGCATGTAATCGACTGTGTCATCTATTCCCTCGCATTACGGAAAAAACATATAGACCAAGAGGATGTATTAAGTGGGCACTGTTTGCCAGGGTTGCGGAATTGTTCGAAAGAGTTACCGCAACCCTGGGGGACTACTCTCTGAACCCGAACTCCGTAGTTTAGGGCTTAGTTGCGGGCCTATTCTACTCCGTATCACCTACGGACTAAGAATTAATGACCCGAACTAAGAATGAATGACAACACGATATGACAGTAACTGTCAAATCATGTTGTCATTAATTCTTAGTGGTTAGGTGATACGGACTAGAATACACCCGCAACTAAGCTCAAAACTACGGACTTCGGGCTTAGAGAGTAGGCCCCCTGAAACGCAAAGGGCATTTGGAGGAAAACGGGTGGGTTTTAGCCAGTAAGAGTCTGACACTCCGTTCGTTCCGGGAGAAGTCATTTGATGATTTGCCATGCAAAAGAAAAAAAGATGGCACTGGTGAAAAATATAAGTAGCTGGAGTTAGAACAAATTATGTAGGTACTGAGAAGTTACTACTTAAGAGGCGGTCCCGCGCTGCTCCGCGCCATAACGACATTTATTAAATAAGACCTTAATTCCTCAGAATTCTCAGATCGAAAAACCTATTCCACATTTATTACACTTGGGAATTGAAGTAACTGGAAAGTAAGCGGAATGATGATACATTTGCCAATCTAACCAAAGATTTCTTGGAACCCTTATAGAGGTATGCGGTATAGAGAGTAAAAGAAAGAAAGAAAGAATAATATTTATTTAGCACACGTTTACATGAAACACGCACGGTACATAGAAATAAAATTTTAAAAAAATGTAAAGGCCCGCACACCTCCACTCTAGTGGGAGGATCCTCCGACCAGACGGTTGTTTGTCTGGTGGGCAACTGCCCGATAGTTGATATACGGACTGTTGTATATGTTCAATTTGCAAGCAGAACTTTGCTTGCGCGATGCAGGATTTCGTTGGTAGTTCATCGCTGACGGGTTAGGTGACGTTGCTGTTCTTTTTGTTGCCGTACAAATTTCGTTTCTTAGTTTTTCATGTGGTGGCCATTGATACCGCTACACCCTTGCCACTTAATAAACTAATAGTTTCATAGAAATGAAGGTTAACTGTAATTAGTGAATCTTGTAGAAACTTAAAATAATTTGCGGTTGGAATAGTTGTTAATATTTGTAATTTGATTTGTTTCTAAGTGTTGATCAGCCTTTAAGATAATAATAGAATACATAGAGGATGTCACCTATTTATTAGCTTTTCCGTGGCTTCAGGATCAAACGTATCCTATTTATTCAGTGATACTGTAGCTTTTCTGTCAGAGAAAAAAATTTCGTAGTAAGGTCAGTACTTCCAAACACCTGTAGCAGTAGGTACCTACAGTGTAACAGTAGCAGATGATACCTCTCGGACTCGCGTGCAAAGGTTTCCGAACGAATAATATTTTGTAACTTTAAAATCATAGACTTTTAATAGGTTTTCCAGTAATCAATAGGTAAAAACTTATTATCTGTATTTTATTTAAAACTAGTTGCCACCCGCGGCTCCGCCCGCGTGATTGTCGAAAATTATCCCAAGGGAACATACTCCCGGGATCAAATGTCCATTTACTTTCCCGGCACTCAAACAATCTCAACACCAAATTTCATCAAAATTGGTCCAGCCGTTTGCGCGTGAAGAAGTAACAAACACACTCACAAACTTTCGCCTTTATAACATTAGTGTGATTTTCGACTCAGTAGTTTCAGAGATTAGGGAGGAGAAATGGTCCATTTCATCTTTTTTCTTTGTAACTTCGGAGCGGAATATTTTAAATTTGTAAAAAAAAAAACTTTTGAGACCCTGAATCAAAGGGTCGTAACAAGCCCACACGATAAAGTCGAAAATACTTTTTTAAATTTTCTAACTTTCCCTACAAAAGGTTTTTCAATTTATATATTTTCGTTACGCGTCCGTATTTGGGTCACAAAAGGATATAAGTTTCCCAAATTTCAACTGAAGCGGTCTAGTAGATTCTGAGAAAATCGGCTATGACAGACGGACAGACAGACAACCGAGTGATCCTTTAAGGGTTCCGTTTTTCCAGACAAAGAGTCGGAAACCTAAACATGATAACAAATATACAAACAAAGGTACAATGCGTTAACTTAAAATAACCGATTAACAAACAAATACTTCCAATGCGTGTGAAAGGAAAACTTATCTAGAATATTAGCTGGTCGACGCAAGTACCGAAAGGGTCAACTGCAACACTAATAGTGCCGTAGGCGTAAAACACGTCATTGGTATTGCAGAGTTTAATTTAGTCATGCTAGTTCCAAATATTGGAACCGTGAGTCATGCTGCGTTGAAATTGTTAGTGTTATAGATTCTTAACCTATAACGTATCTTGTGGCTGTATTTAGTCTTTTTTAAGGATGGGAAATCATCAAATGACTTATTTCGCTCTGGGTGAAGCGGAAGGGCGTGTCAGACTCTTACTGACTAAACCCATCCGTGTTCCTTCTAAAGCCCTTTGCGTTCCAGGGTCGCGGTGACTCTTTCGAACAAATTCCGCAACCCTGGCAAGCAGTGCCCACTTAATACATCCTCTTGGTCTATATGTCTTTTCCGAAACGCGAGGGAATAGATGACACAGTCAATTACATGTCTCAACATCATGTAAGCAACACAAATGTAGATTGTAATTATGACCCACATATCTGTAATGTAAAGCAAAACCTACCGTGTAATGGACGCCTGGTGGTTCGCTCCATTACAAATACTGGTATTCAGCTGCGTCTGGTTAACCTGGAAGCTGGACACAACAAATTTGGGAAAATGCTAGGCAGATAGAGTGAACAAGAAAATGCTACGCCGACTAATTTTACCACCACCTCACAAATTTCGCCCTGACTTCGGTCGTACCCCAAACTTTTTTCTTCGTCTTCTTAAGTCTTAGACTTATCATTTGGGTTGATAACGATCTTAACCTAATACACTATAGGAACGAGTTTAATACGAAAATGTGTGTAGGTGATACCCACTTAAAGTCTATGAAAATAATACGTAATAAGTAGATAATTGTAATAGTAATTCTTTCTCTTGACCTTTTTCCAATTAATTGGGGATCGCAGAAACTTCTTGGGTTTCTTGTAATCTGACAGTAAGACACCAGTGAACATGTTTTTAATCAAGATCTAAGTACGTTTCACATCTAAGTACTATTGCTTCTTGAGTGATTTAAAAAGTCAGCCGAACTCATAATACAAGGAATCTGTCTTTCTCAACCGATTCCCATAATACCCATCATGAAAGAAACCTGACTCGAATGTTAACATCTACGATTGGTTTTGGGCATTCTATTAAAACAGCTGGTTTTGTGGCACACTTGAGAGAGGCCTGTGTCCAGCAGCGAATTGCGATGGTAGAAGTTGATGGTAAAAACCATTTTCTTATTGAATTTAGATTGACGGATGCCTTCTCTTCTTCTTCTCAGCCGTTTCCAACTTGTGCTACTTTCATACTATTCATTCCTGCAGTTTTTTGACGTCATCCTTCCACCGCATTTGTGGTCTTCATCCAGGTCTCTTTATGCCTATAATCTTGTCTAAACACCTTTGTAAGCTTTCAAGGCATGTCGTACCAAGACTGTCATCTCTAAATATTCCATAGCCAAGTTCTAATATCACCAAAAATTCGTCGATCAAACCTTAGAAGTGCCCGTCACCTATGACAAGTATTTGAAAGGTTTACCTTCTTTCGCGTTTCGGCCATTGACCACTTAATCCTCTTATGTTGACCAAAGTAGCTTACACATTTGGTACACCGGCTCGTCTGTATAATAAGTATGTACTTCGCTAACGAGCAATTTCGTCATTCATAAGTGAATATTCGTTGATTGAAGGTATGCTTTGGTGTTGTGGTCTTTGATGATCAAAAGATTATTTTTATTTATGCGGTTTTCCTTGTCTGTTTCCTTTTAGTTTGCCGGTCTTCTCTGGTGGTATTTTTTGAATCATTAACGTGGGTATCGCAATTATTTATTCCCATATTCGTTCTCGAAGCTGTTCCCATCTCAGTCTCTATGTTTTTTTCGGGAAGCAGTTTGTTATTCCATTATCACTGATTATAAAAGATTATCAACGGAGTTCTTACGTCCGGTTTGTCAATCGATTCTAGTCCGTCAAAATTATAGATCCGTCGCAATGTGATCGACACGATGTAGAATCAGATAACGGTCCCTTCATTCCTATCATTGATGAGACTTCTTTTAATTTGTTTTTAATGATTTGAGAAATATGTGTGTAACAAACGAAATTGCAATTAATGTCAGAAACTTTACGAAAAACGAAAATGTGCTGACATTTGAAATGCCATATTTTACTTGTTTTAATTTTAAATCTATGACGTTATGATTCCATCAATAATCTCTTAACATGGAATACAGATAGACAACCTGACAGAAAAAGGGAAAATACCCATCGTAGTCGGCGGAACAAACTACTACATTGAATCCATTGTTTACAAAATACTAGTCGAAGACATGGATGACAATGAAGCTTTACTTTGGGATAAGAGTAGGAGAAAGAGAGATTTAGATAACGAATACAGAAAGGAGGAGAAAGAAGAAAAGAAACAAGCACTAGAAGCCAAACAGGAGGAAGACGGACAAACAGAAGATGATGAAGAGCCATCTAAATCTGATGTTTCTAAGCAAGGATTTGATATCTCTAATTTTCAATCGACCAGAGGACAACTTCAGAAAGACGTAGATAATGAGATTATTTTTACAAACGAAGAGATTCACGAGAAATTGCATTTGGTTGATCCGAAGATGGCGAAGCGATTGCATCCGAACAATAGAAGAAAAATATTGAGGTAAGTTATAGATTTAAATGTTGGTATTATGTATGTTAAGTTTTTGATCATCATTATCATTAATTAATCGTCTTCGCGATGACCACCGCCATCTATCGACGACGACGCGTCGTATAACACAAATACGCACAATATTATACATAAAGAACCGGTTAGGTTTTTGCTGATTGATTTCAGAAATACATTGATCGGCTTTGTTTTTATCAAAATTAATCTTTTTAGATAAACTAAGCAGTTCATAAATCAAATTATCTTCAATTCCTTAATAGCTTGCTGAATAACATCTAGCAATTTATTTTCCTATTCAAAGTTTTCCACGGAGGCTAACTTAAGATGAAATTCATAATTATCTTTTTATAATACCTTAGCGTCTAAGCAATTTATTTTCGCTACCACTAAACGGTTTAAAAATAAATCATTCATCAATATTATCCATTCAAAAACAAAGCAGCGACGCAAACAAACTGCCGCGACCGGTTTTTATGAATGAATCCATCGGATATTTGTTAGGTGACTATCAATGACATATTACCAATTTTAATTCTAACCTCTAACATTCGATTCTCACCTCTATGTCTGCGTCATAAGACTTCTAACGACGATAAATCTATTTTATAAAATAATGTTTTATCAATTTTATCAAGTGTTGCCAAAGTTCAGACGCAGTGTGTCAAATTGATCAATCTGGTGCTTGGATGGGTGCTCGTTATCTTGAACCTTGTGCAGTGATTGTAGGGGTCACATTGGGAAATCAGAAGTGGTCTGAGGATCGGTCTACGTACGACATGTTACTCGCCCGTCAAGTGAGCTTTTTAGGATTGTAGCCGTGGGATATTTTTGAGAAATTAAATTTGAATTTTGATGGGAATCTATTTCCGTTAGAGCAACTTGTTGAGAACTTCAGGACGATAAATAACGAAGATTCAGTAGGCAGTACAGAATAACAGATAGGTGGAAAGAATCAGCTGTTTTGTAGATAAAGTAGTACACTAAAAAACCATATTACGAAGCAGGAAATCAGAATAATACTACTGTTAAAATATTTACTCGACATCCTTCCTCAAATGCTTACGTGTATTTTTTCCTAATTAAATTTAAATGTATGTACAGATGTTAACAGACCAATCTGTCGAAGTCTCTGGAAGTTTTCATTGAAAATATCCATTCCATGTACGGTGGTAGATGTAACTTATGTATAACAATATTATTACTCGTAAAATATTTTACTAAACGTTCCATATTATTTTCATTTTTTTGATCCAGAATAAACATGACATAGATATTTTTGTAGCGTTATATTTTATTTCGCCAAGTATCCCTTTCTAGGAATAAATTACAATGAATTTTTATACCAATAGAATAGTTAACAGCCTTGAACGAATAATCAATTTTATTCTCTTTTTATTGCTATAGATAGTCGGTTTCCTATGTTTAATGTTTTATGAAGATATCTCGTTCGACCTCATCAACTTCCAGTGTTTCCTGTTGTTTAATCATTGAATCCCTAGTGTTACTATGATTGGTTCCACAAGGGGCTTCTTTTATATCTTTAGTGTCGTCTCCTTTAATAGCTATGTTATTTATGTCTTCTCTTAAATCTTTGCTTCCATTCGCTTCTTCAAGACTATCTTTGTTATATATTTTTCTAGTCTGATTTGTGTTCTCAGGTTGGTAGGTATTACGACACAGTACTCCCACTGGGTGTTCACTGTGTTTTATGGTGTAGGAAGGATAATAAACTTTACTCCACAGGCTTTATTTATGAGTGATTTCATCATTTCCGTCGGTAAATAATATTATATGACATTCGACTAATTCTGTTCCTTGTTATTACTATAAAATCCACCTCTTCAGTCCCGTCACTTAAATCATCTATTAAGTATCGCTCATCGCCATACCAGAAACCGTTATAAAAATGGTCACAACGATGACTGCCACTCTAAAACTTCATGCTAAGGTGCCTCCCTCGCATACAGCACAAGGCAGGCCAAGATATGAGATGTAACCGAAATAAGACTTCGAAAAAACACTTCCCCCCAACAACAGAGTCGCGAAACTTGTTCACGCGGTTTACATAAACATTGGAACTGAAGGCCGCATGACATGATGACATAAAGCCTTTGAACCAGTCAGCTTGATCCCCCTCCTTGACCGTACACCCTCCACAAAGGGGGAAGTATATTGACGGCGGCGGTTCTACTTATGTTAGACGTTACCACTTCCGTAGGTCTTTAACCGCTGCCAAGGATTTCGTAGACGTTTGCGAATGTGTGTGTGTGACCTTGGCTCTACTACCCGGCTTAGAGTGTCCATGTTTCCGGGCGGAGTTCGCGGATTGGGTCGCGCCGAGTTTATGTGGGTCGATCTAATTGGACGATGTTACGACAAGTGATCGAATATCTTCATTAAGTAAATTAATTAATAATTTTGCTCCGTTTTGGTTAATTATGTCGGGTTTGCGGACAATATTTGAGGTGAAAGTATGACATACTTTTGCTACCGTATCAATACTGGGGGTTTGCGCATTTTAATTAGTCAATTATTCATCGATCGCGATGATCACGCGACTTTTACGCCAAGTTTTATGTCGTCTGTCTGTAGTAATATTGGAGTAATTAGTTATTTTTTCACGTGTTTTTCAAGGTTTTTTCTTAGACGTCAGATGTGAAGGAAATTCAGAAACAACTGTGCTAATCTGCGTGCCGAAGCTTAACCGTAATTATCATCTCCATTTACCAATCGGAGTTATCATAATTTCAAATGGCTCGAAAAAAATTGACAGCTAATACTATAACTAAGCCCTAATACTATTTGGTAGACTAAATAGGCAATAACATCTTTATTCACAGTTCCAGGTCACTCAACCACTAAAAACGTTTAATGCCAGCTCTATTTGTAAACAAAAACAAATGCTAAACGGTTTTCAATAAACAGTCCGGTATCTAGTGTGAGGGATCATGGCCATCCTACACTGTATTGCGAATAAGGCCCCACGATAACCCCGCTTTATCACGTGATATTAAACATTCGGCAAGCTAGACGTGCCAGTGATGTTTAAAATGGAAAATTATCATATTACGCAAATTCTACTGGACTTCGGTTTGGAATATTTTCCGCGTTTTCGGACGATGAGTTGGGAAATGTGTTGGTTTCTCGTTTTTTCTAGTTACTTCTGTCGAGTGTCTTTCTCTTTCAGAGTAGATTGAAAGACACGTCTCGTTTTTGCAAAATCTTTTCCCAGGCTAAGTTATTGTGGACAATTATATTGATCCAAGAATTTTCTACATCTACTTTTATTTTACAGAAACCTTACAAACTAATATTATTTTTCTTTTTTTATTTGAGACGGGTTTGCTCTTGACTCTAGTCTAGGTCATAGATGACAGAGACAAAGTCGACGATGGAGCGAGCCTGCCCGAAGAAGCCTGTTCACTCTGTTCAGAGATTAGGTTTGTATGCGTTTGGAAACACAGACGGCAGGCAGAGAGTTCCACTTCTTTGTTGTGTGCTTTATAAAAAGACGTTCGGAAACACAGACGCAGGCAGAGAGCTCCACTCCTTTGTTGTGTGCTTTATAAAAGACGTTTGGAAACACTTAGAGCGAACAACACGTTACAAACTGGAAAATCATTCTTTGGTAGGGAATTTTGGCAATTACAAACATCCACAAATATACATCTACTTCGGTACTTAGAAGTAATTTGTGTTGACTAAGTTATACGTTGCTCAGCGATTGGAAAAATAAGCATTAAAATGTATGGTTAAGTTTATATTCAGTAAACTAGAGTCACAGTGTTTATGTAATGGTACTTGGTACCCAAGAGTTTTTTTCAATGGCTATGTCTTCGTCAATGGTGAACCATATAACCACGTCGATATCTTCATTCACAAGCAGTTCAGTGATCGATCAATTGACGACATTGGACCACCATGGTCCATTGTGTATCACCCATAAGATGGATAGCTCAGTTGACGAATAAAAACTCTATTATAACTGCTAGGCAAAAAATCTTGAGAAAAACATATCGAGATCATTGTACTTATTTGAAAGATAGATCTCAGTGTAGTACAATATGAACACCAATTAAGTTTATAAATAGATAGATTATAAGGTACGTAGGTGTGTATTAATTTTTAATCATTTTTATAGTGTCATGGATCATGAAACCAGTGGTAATGACCTCTTTCGCGGTAGCGAAGTCCTTGGTTAAGAGGTCAATGTGTTTGGTCCGTAGATCACCGTTTTTTTTTTTCCTGAGCCTATTGTGTCCCACTGCTGGGCAAGGGCCTCCTCGATATCCTTTCAGACATTCTTTTTCTTGCGCCAACTCGAACCAGCCTTCGCGGTGTGCATCCAGATCATCTCGCCACCGCATTCTGGGCCGATCTCCGTTATGGGACCAATAATGTTGATATCTTTGGAGCCATGCATATAATAGAATAGAAAACATTTATTCGGCACAGACACAGACGTACAGCAACGAAGAGAAATTAATAGAACTTGAATTTTAGTTACTTTTTTTTAAGGATGGGAAATCGTCAAATGACTGCTTCCGCTCTTGGTGGAGCGGAAGGGCGTGTCAGACTCCTACTGACTTAAACCCATCCGTGTTCCTTCTAAAGCCCTTTGCGATCCGGGGCCGCGGTGACCTTTTCGAACAAATTCCGCAACACTGGCAAGAAATTGAATTTTAATTACTTACAACTAAAATATTTCAGATCCATGTATGACTGTAGGAGTTATATGCCACAGTTTTTGTAGTTCTTTCTAAATCTTTCATTTTCAGCTTATGATTCATTTCCGAACGGTAAATTCAATGAGTTGAGGTTCTATGTTACCTGCAATTGAAAATCAAGACTTCTGCTAAATTTGTAATTAATTGTGATTGGCAATATCTACAATTTCCTACTGTAATGTTATTGTATCTCCGAAAATTGTATTTATTCAATAATTAATTTACCAATAATTATTGGTAAATCAGTCTTTGTGACTCGGCGCTTTTCTGGTGGTCGCCACTGTTGATTCTGGCTTCCAGAAGTTGCAGTGGTTGGAAATATTGTAGCGGGCTTGCACCAAAAATATCTGCTTACAAATTACATAATTATGATCTGTAAATATGTTTAAAACTATTATGATATAAACATTAATTTTAATTTTTATAATAATTATGTTCCAATAATAAGTAACAATGAAGTAGTCAATTTGCTCGATTTTCTCATGCCTATTGTTATCAGGAAAAAAAATAAAGGTGTGTCAAACGGTTATGCAAAATTATTTTTTCCTGTACAAATTCGACAAATAACCAGTATTAAAAATATTAAACATACATGTACATATGTACTAAATAATTGACTGTTTTTCTAAGAAGACTTAATTTTAAGACCGATGAAAAAAAATTCTGCTTAGAAAATATTTTGAAAATCATATTTTTTCGAGCATTTTTTCTGCACAGTTTTTCTTACATGCCAATACATTTCTAAAACTAGGTTATTCTACTATTATTCCGAACTATTCGCTCATATATCCTAACCATATCAGCAGAATTATGTTTATGGCATGCAAATAGGCGATTTTTCCCGACAATTATTATACATACATATATAAATGGGCGTGACGTCACTGTTGCTAGGCGCCGAACAAAGAGCTGATATCAAATGGCGTAACTCCATTTTTTTTTTTTTTTTTGGTTACGATACGAATTGTTGGTTTTTCTTTTGTTTATAGTCATTTTAATGTTGAAAACGTTATATATACATGGATATGTTTGAAATGTACCGACGGGTTTGTGTGGTATTACTTTGATACAATTATTTTCTACGCTTCATGTGTGCCTGGTAGGGATTTTCATCGGTATCTTCTCAGGAACCTTAGACCTTAAAACAGGCTATATAATGAAAGATCCAATTTGACGGATTACCCTATCGAAGTTGTCTCTATGAGCTTTGCTTCAAACAGACGTTCCCTCTTCAAACAGTGTTAACAATATACGTCTTAATAGCTCAAATTGTTTTGTTTTTGTAGTGTTCTGGATTTAGGTATACTTTTTACTTTTTTTCTTGTTTCTAATATTCATTAAGTTCAATGTCATGCATCTTTGCCATTTGCATGGTTACTGAAATGACGATTTTAAATGTAATTTTATTTGAATTATAAGTGACAGTGCTGTTGGTGTTCTTATTCTAAATAAATAAATAACTTTTGAAATAAGATGATAAAACAACTGCTCATCGACAATTCTAACTTACATTATAATTATAATAATCATTAATATATAAAAAAATATGTTTTTTTTCAAGTTATCCTAAAACATATCTATCTACCTTATTTTATTTTAGTAACAAGTTAAACCACGTCACAGACTGCCTCTCCATATTACCCAAACCAATGACCTCATTACTCCGCCAGGTTTCCGTGATTCAAAGCGCAGATATAAATAGCAAGTCTAGCATGATATAATATGTAGGCAGACAAAGAATTCTATTTAGGTTTTTTCTCTCTGATCTAAATTGATTCACGCAATCGTGTGCACTTGGAACGCACAATTTTTATTTTGAGAACGTAAGAGAATATTCTATGCGCTTAAAATAAGCGTGAACGCAGCATGTGCGTAGTATTTGCTCGAGATTACCCTAAAAAAACTGAAATTCCATACCAGATATTGGATTTCCAATGAATAAGACAAATAACTCAAACATAACGTTATCTATTCAAAATTTACTAGAGAATGAACTTCTTGGACGTCATGTTTAAAGCCAGATGATTTTTTTGTTGTTTCATCGCTTCCTTGTCTTCAAATAGGAGACAGGAGATCTAAGTAATGTGTTATTATTAATGATTATATAAATTCAAGTTCTTCAAACTTAACAGACAGATGTGTTGCTGGGGAGTTTGTTGCGCCATTTCTTCTTCCCAGCCAAAACACTAGGAAGTGGTGGCGGGCAGGCGTTTTGGGAAACTGTCTTCATGTAAATTTTTGATGTCCAGAAAGTGCTGATTTTTCAGTCTCCTTTGAATAGATACATTTTCATTTTGATCCAATTCTCTTGCATCTCTTTTCTGTCTGCTCGCAACGAAAAACTTCCACCGTTGACCTTGACATTAATCCTTAGACCCCCTTTTAAGACATTCATGGTCTCTCAAAGCAAAATGGCTCTTAGTAACCAAGGCTCTCGGGAACCATAAGTTTTCGTAACCTTTCCTTATTATTTCTTTTCATCCTGTGACATAACGGTGTATGGCACGCACGAAAGATTGACACGACATGCGTCAGTGTCACTAACTACATCTGCGAGAAATTGGTTCCGTCTCTAGATACACGTGCTTGGTCTTCAGGTCCGCTCAAGTTGTTACATGTAGGTAAGCAAGCAGTAAATACGATCACAAGCTAGCGTATCGCCAGCTTGTGGTCGTATTTTCTGAACTATTTTGGGGTTCCATTCCAGTCTAACCGGATGTATCAGACCAATATTTGACCGAGATCGGCTGCATATCTGACCTCTATGCGATACCCCTGGGCAAGACTGGTGAATTTCTGACTTCCTTAACCTCAGTCAAAGATGTTCTAACCAGCCGGGATCAACAGCGTCAAGTGCTTCCCGAGGCTCGGAGTAGTTTCAGTATGTTCAAGTAATTGCCTTTCGCAATTAATCAATCTGATATACTGTTTAACTGTCAATCATTGCTTATTTACGCCATCCCCAATTATAACTGTGTGAAGTTATTTTACGGCTAACTTCCTTAAGTTGAGTTTTAAGGGCATGAAAAGCCATGTCATGGAATTTCAAGTGACAAAAGCCCAAGCTCTAAGTCGACTTATGGTCAGGGGTCGAGATTAAGAAGCCTGCTCGTTGTACCATAGATAAGTATAGCTATTGTGAACACACCTCTAGCACGTGCATACAGGCTTAATTAGAGGGGTCACATACCTGCCTAAGAATGACAGAGATATACATATACCTACTTAACTATTGCGTTTAAGCAGGGTAGTATGGACCTTTTATAACTATGGGAAACCATCAAATGGCTTCTTCCGCTCTGGGTGGAGCGGAAGGGCGTGGCAGCCTCTGACTGACTAAAACCCATCCGTGTTCCTCCCAAAGCTCTTTGCGTTCCAGGTGATTCTTTCGAACAAATTTCGCCACCCTGGCAGGCTCCGGCCCTTACGGGCCCCGTCTCCTATACTGACATCTCTTTGAGGCGCGCGTAGAACATAACGTGCCATCGACCTGGGTCTGGTTCTGATCGGACAGCGAGCCATCCAACCCTCGCCGGTCGCAGGCCCGCCTTTGCTGCGGCTGGGGATCAGCTTGCGACTGCCGACGCACAGGGCGTCTTCTTCTGATGGTAGTATAGACCTTAGTAGGTCTCATTGATATTCTTATTTCTTTCTCCTCCACTCCTCCACTTTTTTTCTGATTAATTTCGTTGCGGGATACAAGGCAGTTTAGTAATTTCTCCGGGACTCGTCGAACCGGTTCTCATTTTTATTACTTGTGACGGACGATTCGTTTACTATTTAGATTCCGACGTCGAGATATTAGGAAAAGGGCTATTAAAAACAAATATAGCTTCGCTCCTAGCTCCGCCGAAATTTCATCTTCATCTTTCAAAAGCTATTCTATTCTTAACTTGTTCAGGCTTCCTATCTTTCCATGCATTAAGGATTTAGTTGCTAAGATCAGCCCTAATAAAAAGCAAAAGGACTCCAGTACGATTCATCCATTCATGCTGCCATTTGGAAGTACCAAAATGTACCTCATCTTACACTATAGTTTGAACGCTAAAAATGCGTTTCCGGACCTAGTTAAAAATATGTCTAAAAGCCATGTTTGGTCTGTCTAGCTGCCAAGGACGTTACGCATAGAAACACGCATGACGCACAATAACAATTGTTGTGTAAATAATCAAAAGTGGCCAAGAGCACGCCTTTAAGTTAATATAATTTGGTGACATTTACTTTTTTAGTTAACACAACACACGGCCCGAATGTATGGTTGGATTATGTAAGGAGCATAACAGAATTAGTGAGACGACCAGACACCCTAAAGATAGAAACAAATAAATGGACCTACCACCTAAACCCATCAGCCTTCAAAGCGAGAACAACAGGCATTTTCTGGACTCGCTCGTTCCTTCGTACATTCCATCCATCGCTTACAATCAGGCGAGATCTATTCCAGAGAACACCTTGAGATTTCTATTCCACAATGAGCCCCTTGTGGAATAAAATTCCAGTGTGTGAAAATTGTTACCACTGTTGAAGCTTTGGTTAGTTACTGAAAGTCTGTCAGTGAAAACTGTGACTCTATAATTATGACTAGCCCGAATAGCCTCAGTGCTGGCCAATGTTCTCTTTCCATTCCTTTCAACGATCACTACTCAGTGCTACTTGCTACGTTAACATAAATTGTTTGGCGTGGCAAGGACAGCCCCCATAATATGACGTGTCTTTGCCTTCATGATTCAGTTATGAAAAGGGGTAGTGCTATTCGTTATGTACAACTCCACCTCTTCACAAAGGACTCATGATGGCATTGGCACTAGTCTGGACAGGACAGCGTGCAGCGGGCCCGAACAACACGAAAAACGCTTTGGAACAGCGATATGGAGCTGCGGCAGACCCCGAAGGAGATGGCGGGACGATCTGAATGTCTTCCTTAAGAATAGGACACAAGTTGCTCTTATTTGAATAAACTACCTTTTCTCAAGAAAAAAATACTTTGTAGTCTCGCCCTAATTCTTTTACTTGTTGTATAACCAAACCAATTTTGACACAGGATAATAAATAATGGCGTCTGAAAGAATAAGAATATTCCCCCTTCCTATTCAGAACTCTTGGAAGTGGATGTTTGCGGAGATAATGGCATTATATCTAGTTTTTTTTTGTGTCTGTGGCGTCCTTGGCCCCGTTCTTGACGCTTCCCTATCGATTTCGTTTAGTTCGTTGACTTTGAGGCGCTGGGATGGGAATGGCTGGGATGTTCGGTTAGATTTTCATGGTTTTTTGTTTAAGGAATATTTTGTTTTTGTCTCCTTGTGTTCTACTTTGTGGTAAGTAATTGGTGATGTATTTTTTGCGGGATTTTCAAGGTCTTTATGCTAACAGTGAGTTCGCGGTTGAGATCCCCCTTCCCTATATGGTTGCTATGCGGAGTCGATTTAAAATTTGGCAACTTGTTTTAATGTTAAAATAGTCCTTGTCGTTCATCTAATTTTCCAAAATGTATGCGAAACCGAAATCTTTTAAGATTCTCTTTAGTCAATCTGACTTCGTGGTTATGTCTATTTCCAATTGAACTTACCACCTTTTAAATCTGAGAATCCTTCACTCTACTGTAGTACTCAACAAAAATCAAGCTCAGCGTCATGATCCAAATTTTATTTGCCTTCATTCCTCCGAAACATTAACCTAATTTTCTCGAATCAGACGGTGTAGACGGGGTCAATCGTACCTCACAAAGTCACGGACGCATCGACCACTTGATAATGACCTTCGTCCAATTTAAAAGCCGTTTTGAATCATGAAGCATATTTCGACCAAGTCTTATATCCTCCCCTCTGTCTTTTAAAGAAATATATTGACTGAAAGACTTCATAATAAGCGTGTAATCTTTTGTCCAACGGCTTTTCATCCCATCTCATCTCTTTAAAATGGTCTATTCTATTACCAAACAGGTTTCTGATCAAAGAAAACGGTTCTGTTTCTGGTTATATTTGTGCGATATTTTCTATAGTATATTATCTATGTATGAAACTCGTGTCATATGTCAACTACTTATCAATCATGGCGTCGCGACGCTCGTGAAGCCAATTGGCAAGGATTGCCCATAGTATCGCATTGTGGTTGAAGTGTGATTTAGTGGGCTGGTTAATGGTTACTGAGCTGTGCTGTAGTTTTGATTATAATTGTAAAGATTTTATGATTAAGTTTGGATGAAACTTCCCCCGTTTAGTCTGCTAGAAGTGCCTAAAAACTTTCTAAATCCATCTTAAGGATATTTTTTCCATCAATCTGTGTGCAGCGGTTTAGACAACCGTGTTTCTTTGTTAGTCTGTTAGTTATTCAGCCTAATTTTGAGATGACTAGCTCAATTTTTATTACCTGCCTCACGAAGATCTTTTCTTTTTAACGCATTTCGTATAATATTCAAAAGCTTCATGTCTCCCACACATTCCCACACTCAAAACTCGACATGTTTCTTCAATTTCCTTTTCCATCCTTACGACGACATCGCTTCCTGGAAAAAAGATACCGCGAAAATATGAGACCGAATTTTCAATGTCACACGGGCTAATTTACAGCAACTTTCAGTGTACGTGACCTACATACATCCGATGGGTGTCTTGAAGAGTCCCGCGGGCGGTGTTGCGCGGGTTGTGGGGGAGGGGGGGGGGCGTCACCCGGAGGATGACGCAAGCCCTACAATAAGGAAGTGTGTTCAATTGTCCGTGCGTACGCTTGGGCTATTCTGTAGCGACTCGTGGCTCCAAGTTTTTGGCAGGTCTAATTTTTGGGAATGAAGTTTACTAACCGTTTTTTTTTTCGTTTCTCGAATTCCGTTTTTAAGTTTTCTGACAGAGCAGCATCTTGTTTATTTTAATAGAGCGTGTAAATGTTTTTTAAATAAATGCTTTAGTTTTAAAACAATTTTACTACGCGCCTATAATAATGACTTATTTTAGGCGCGTAGTAAAAATTATGAATAAAATATTTATGTGGCCTCTGAAAAGGTTGATCATTAAAATTCAAAATATAAATTATATTAAATTGACGCCGTGACGATGATAACTGGATTAAGAAGGTTAGCAGACGGTATCATTAAATAATAATCGGTAGGTATAAGGTATCGATACATAAATAATTAATATTAAAATATTCGTAATATTAGCAGACACGTCTACTAGACAAAGACTATTTTATATTAATTTTCTGAAATTATTCTTTCATAATATTCGGAAACGTTTGGCACACTGACCTTCGAAAAGTAATATTAATTAATTTATAGCTTACAATGTCGCCACCTGCGACCCCTGAATTATTAACAACATTTAAATTATAATGTGTGCTTTATACCTCAGAAACTTAGTTTATAATCACGACATTATAGGTATCCTCCAAGGCCTATGTGTTAAATAACTCAGTCATTTTAGCAAAAACTTAAGTCAATAAATCTGGGGTTTATTCAACTTCTGCCTCGTATTAAGCCAATTCAACTAATAATCCTAAGTGATTTTCAATCGTCGCTATAGAGTAGCGAAGATTGAAAATCACTTAGGATTGTATGAAGTCTGGTAATAGAACCAATAAAAACGAAATATATGTTAAAAGATAGGTATTTTAAAATAATGCAAAACATACAGGTCAGGGCCTATGACGTGCCATTGCCATCATGATTCCGTTGCTCCGTCTCCCTCCCAATCCTGAATCATGATGTTTTTAAGACGCCATAGGGACCTAGGACTAAGAAACACATTTATATTTATTTTACACATCTTTTTTATATGATGTGTAAAAAAATATGAATTACAAAATATTTATTTATTGACATACTATGTGTGACTGTCGTAGGTCACAAGAACCATTTTCTCAGGTTTTCATTTGAAAAATATAAATTCACTAAAATTCACAGACTGGCCCTCTAAGTCGGAATGCGGTGCGTATTGACTGATTTATTGTAATGTAATGTACACGGGCATCGCAAGTACTTGCAAAAATACTAGGATACTCGAAACGGACTGGTTTACGTGCAAGTACTTGCATGATAACTACTAAGATACTTGGACGGACTGGTTTTCGTGCAAGTACTTGCAAAAATACTAGGATACCTACTTGTACAGAATGGTTTTCGCGTCAGACAGTGTTCATTGACTCGTTAGGAAAACTTGAGCTGATAATGAAGTGTCGGGCGGATAGGTTCCGCTCTACTAGCTTATGTACCTAAATGTAATAAAGAGAAGCTCGTGGCTAAAGAATAACAGCCGCACGGGTCGATCTTCATGGTTAAGCAACGCTTGCCAAGGTTGGTCTGTGGATGGGTGACCATCTTAACATACCGAGTTTCGTCCGTGCCTCGGAAACCACGTTAAGCCATTGGTCCCGGCTGTCATTTGTAGACCTTTGCCGGCCCAGAAAGCGGTGGCGAGATGATCTGGTTGCACACCGCGAAGGCTTGTTCGAGGTGGTACAAGAAAAGAATGTCACAATAGGCTAAGGAAAAACAAAATATATATATTTTAGGAAAACTTACAGCTAAACAAATATAGTACTAAAAGTTTAAACAAAATATGGCCAATTACAATTTTCCACATGAAGTGACATCATATGAAACAGAAAATTGAAAAAAAAACACTACACATATATAACACAAAACAGAAAAATAACTGTTTACGCTCGAAGAAGCTATTAGTTAAAATTTTCTTCAAATTAGCAACACTAGTATTGAAAATGTCGATATCAGCTTCCCGGCAGGTTTTATGGTACATACGACGATGATCTAAATCTCAGCCACTCATCAGTTCTCAAGAAGCAAGAATTATAATGACGACAGCTCTAACCTTGACTACCAGACATCCATTTACTAGGATGACATAACTCGCGAGGAGTCTGTCTAAAATTATGTAATTAAATATGTATAACTTAGTCATTCTTGTGCTTACAAAGGCGTGCGTTTTGGATCTTAGTATAAGCCAATTATGTACACTTTAAGTATTAAAAACGTCTGGGAGTTAATGTATACGTGTTTTTTTTTAAGAATGTATGTTTGGTTGATAATTTATGTATGAAATTGATTGAATCCACGTTAGTTTGTTCGTCTGTCTGTCCATGTCAATGTCATGCTTTATTGAGGCCATATTTTTCTGGTGGTCGCCACTGTTGGTTCTGGCTCTCAGGCGTTGCAGTACTTGGGAATAATGTGGCGAAGGTGTATTTATTATATACTTTATTGTACACCTCATAATAAGAACAGGACAATCAAACATAAAATAAGTGTACAATGGGCGGTCTTATCGCACAAGGCAATCTCTTCCAGACAACCTTTGGATGGATTGAACGAAGGGAGATAGATTTAGGGCTGTTAGTGTACAAACGTTTTAAACAATACTAATTAGATATAATCATATAAAATACATAAATACATATTCTTTTTTTTTTTAAGGATTGGATCTCATCAAATGATTTCTTCCGCTCTGGGTGGAGCGGAAGGGCGTGTCAGACTCTTACTGACTAAAACTCATCCGTGTTCCTTCTAAAGCCCTTTGCGTTCCAGGGCCGCGGTGACTCTTTCGAACAAATTCCGCAAAATACAATACCAGTGCCCATTTGTCTGTTTGGGTGATTCGATTTTGTTGTCCAACTGCTGCAGGTAACGATTTTCATGGCCAACATATAGTTTGGCGTTTGATCCTGGCGATGTGATACCTACGAAAAGCTTAATAGTTTCTTTCTCGTGAGGCATGTTATGTAACCTGGATGAGGCTGGTACAGGAACGTGTGGATTCTGTTACAGTTCTCGCGGCCCACCCATCAAGGCGAAAGTGCAGTGCACAGACAAAGTTTTTACAGGGTGCAAGCCCCACATAACCGTGGCATGGGCCTGTGAGGTCTATGCTCAATAGTGGGCGAAGTTGGGCTGTGGATGATGATGACAATGTAAGCATGTTAAGCTGTAGATCTCGAACTCTCGTCTGTCAATTGTAAATCTTTGACGTTCATTACAAGTATAGTCAGACGCCCGAAAATCGGACACCCAACCTTGCCTTGGTTTTTTAATAATAGATATATATATAATAGAAATAAATTTAGCGAGTCTTACAGTAGTCGCATAGGATGTGTAACATCTGACGTCTCACCTTGGTAAAAAGCAACATTAACATTAAAAGTACCAACTGACAGCCAACTCTACCACTGCGCGCGCTCATTGGTCAAATCGAATAGGGCGCGCTCATTAGTCAAATCAAATAGCGCGCGCCTCCTCGGCTTCCTGTTACACACTTCCGTCCCATTTCACGAAATCACTTCCACGGATTGCAGGAAAGCGAGAGGAAAGATGTTACACATCAAAAAGACGAAGCAGTTTGATTGAAATTTCCACCACGGGGTACCAATCGCTTTCTGTACCTTTACATAAATAAGACATTGTCTTTACTGATAACAGCAAAGAAAGTGACAACGTCTACGTATTACAAAGTTCACCGAAGTATAAATAACTGACCGGTTATTAATTACAATCATACAGAGGTTAAAGGCTAACAATGTGTTAAATTAATAATTACTTTCGTTGATCATGATATCTTGGGAGAGCAATTCAATCGTTCAGATTAAGTGTTTATTATGGTAATAACACTCGTACAGGTTATAGGAGTGCAGAAAACCGGCCAAGTGCGATTCGGACTCTCACACGAAGGGATCCGTACCATAAACGGAAAATTAACACGTTTCTGTAATTTAATTTATTTTCTGTTTATTAAGGTGGCAATAGAAAATACACACTCTGTGAAAATATCAACTGTCTAACTATCACGGTTCATGAGATACAGCCTAGTGACAGACGGCCAGACAGACAGACGTACGGACAGCAAAGTCTTAGTAATAGGGTCCCGTTTTACCCTTTGGGTACGGAACCCTAAGAACAACCGCTAATAGTAAGTGTGTAGGTACACGACCCATTCATTAAAATATAAATAACACTGATTCATTCAGACACTCTGCGTGAGAGGTGGCCGCAGAAAAAGTGCATTTGCTGACAATGGGAATCGTAAATACTCGTTAGTTGTTATATTGCCATTGACAATATGACGTGGTGCCACAGTGCAGCGAATGCAGTATTACAACTCAAACAGGCACTAAAAATAATCTGAATGGATTGTCAATATCTTCAGGGGTTTTTTTGTACGATGGCATGTAGCTTGTAAAAATAATCTATTTACTGTATACTTAATTATAAACCTCATACAAGCACAGGGGATTTTTTCTATCTTAATTTTATAAATTGATAAAAAAAATCTGATCTAATTATGAAAATTCTGTCAATTATGTGGAGCTTACTATTGGATATATTTTATACCAGTTAATGCTTATTGGGGAATAGACCACGTCAGCAAACCCACGTGAAAATATTATGTACTTAAAAGTGTTGACATACATAAATGAAAACCACACCGAATTGGCTATTTCGGTTAACAGTAACATACTATGCTACTGAAATGAATTGATTATGTTTTGTGTTAAGGAAAAAACTTACAAAATAAATACTTATATCAATGTATGGCTATAGTAAGTTTTATTATACCGATAGGTATTGATTCTAATCTTTTTTATGTCAATGTGCTTTGAAGGATACTCCATTGATTTGCAATTTATCAATGGGGTTTGTCAATGGAGGCGGAGGTGGACGTGTGTAGGATAACATGATATAGAGCCTCTATGCCTAATTCATATTCTGAACGAGTAAAACGCATTACGAATAGCAATAAGTTGCTACAACACGTCAAGAATTAAGTTGGGCTGTGTACTTAATGTACTAAGGTTATTTTAAATGAATTATTACTTTGTGACAAAGACTTTTGCACTAAACGTTTCCAAACGTCTTTTATAATGCGCACAGCAAAGGAGTGGAACTCTCTGCCTGCCTCTGTGTTTCCGAACGCACACAACCCTAATTTCTTCAAAGTTAGAGTGAACAGGCTTCTTCTGGGTAAGCTCGCTCCATCGTCGACTTTGTCTCTGTCATCTATGAACTAGACTAGAGTCAAGAGCAAACCCATTTGAAATATAAAAAATAAAAAAATACTTGTAAAAAAACTACAAATTGTGTGCCGTCGAAGTTTTTGCATGATATAATGAAAATATTGGCAAGGTTCAACTCGATATTTAGAAGAAATTAAAATTGTTTTTTTTTTTCAGCTTTCTTGCAAAATAACTGGAATTTTAAAACATCATACACTGTTACACAATACATACCAATCAGCTTTTGAACATTTTCACTTAGTACATATTTTAAAACTACTTAAAAATAACAATCTCAAAGAGACAAATTGTATTTGGTTTACTGCTGATGATAATAATGTTCGCAGGGTGCGTACGCGCGTCGGCGCCTCGTTGGCATCGCGTGACGTCATATCCGCCCGCCATTCATGCCGAGACGTTCATTCATGAAATCGCGCCGCCTCACCTACTACAAACAAATTGTGACCTTAAAATTGAATAGTTAAAGTATACTTTAGTTTGAAGAGGCGCGTCGAGTAATTAATTATTTTTTTCAAAGATAAAATATTCGCGCTCCTAGATCGTAAAAAACAGGATATGTTCGGGCATATGTTCTGAATTTTGGAAATTAACACATTGTTAATTAGTTTAAGTTGGCGAATTGAGAATTTTGTGAATAATGATGGCGCTACCTCGAAATTGGACGAGTTTCTTGAAATTAGATGATTGTCATGCATAATTATTTTTAATATTGATGATTGTAACTTGTGTACTATTTCAACTTGGGTATTATAAAAATACTGAAGACATTAAAATATCTTATTTATAATTGCTTCGTTCTTATCTGCTGACGTAATCTCCTAACTCGGTACTTGAGTGGACCGCGGCCGATACTATTGACTCATTTAATTCCCCACACAAGAGCGGACGCTATCATGTGACAGAGATAACTAGAAGATTAAGGATCCGACAACTTATTCAATGACTAACACTAACCCACGGATTTGCCCCCAATATGAAATAGACAGCGATGAAGTTCTCTCTACATACGTTTTTAGGGTTCCGTACCGAGGGATAACCAACGGACTGTTACTCTGCTTTCCGTCCGTCCGTCTATCTGTCTGACAGCGAGCTATATCTCATGAACCCTAATTAGCAGACATTTGAAATGTTAATGCCAATTTAACAACAAATGATAAAACCGGTGAAGTGCGAGTCGCCCGGTTACCTACTCACAAAAATAGGGCTCTTGCCATTGAATTAGAATAATGAAATTTCGCATTTAGCAACGTCTCATTAGTACAGAACCCTTCATATGAGAGTCTGACTCGCACTTCACCGGTTTTTATAACCAAGCACGTAACTGATTGAATACCAAATAGAAACTTTCACATATGCATTGCGCGTTATATGTAGATGTATTACCTGTCCGATGCGATATCATATCCATAAATACGAATCTAAGAATATTAATGCGTTCGTATAACAAGTTAACGATTAATATCGATCGCGATTTTATAGCTTTTAAAAGCAATATCTTCTTGATTCAGCTCGGAGAATAGAAATGTATGTAGATGTGTCATTGATCGAGTAGGCGAGTTTTAGAGTCGCCACACAGATGGGTATGAATCATTTAAATATCTAAGATTGAAGCTCGTTCATCATATTTCGAACGTGTTTTCTTGGCAGGCCACTTCCGATTACATATTGTAGTACTATTAAACAACGTTGAAATAGTATGTTGGTCGGTTTCCGGCAAAAATTAGGCCAAATTCAGTTAAAATTAATCTTCTAGAATTTTGCCAATTATGTTCGAGCCGGCGTCCAGTCTAGCAGGATGTAGAATACTAGTATTTTAGGTACATGGAGTGGACTCCCTGTCTGATCTTCAGGATTCAGAAACTGACTGGTTCATTAGGCTACTCTGTTTTTTGTAGTAGGTCTCAATGTCTGGAGATCGTTGGCTTATTCTATGTGTTCTTTTAATTTGAATCAAAAATCTGTTTGAGAAGTCTAGTGGTCTAATAAATATTTGTATGGCCTACAGATAGTTGTTCCGGGTCTGGTTGTTTGTGAATGTGAATTTGTACGTTTGTAAACGTACCCACGATACAGGAAAAAATCCTAGTGTGGGGCAAGGTTAAAAAAAAATTGCCAATAAGTTCTACAATATCATTCCTTCCTTAATTAGATATATAGTGTTAGGTATTATCATCATCTTTTTAGCCGAGAGACTTAACCGACTCGGCATAATATTATGTAGGCCACTCTCAAACCACATTGACCAGCCCTGAACTTCTCCCATCCAAGGAATTCTCACAGCCTTTACCAGGTTGGTAGATACAAACACGAAAAACTCACTCAAAGAAATGCATTACAAAAATTAAAAGCCACTATAAATAAAGCAATAAAAATAATAAATTTAAAAACGGAACATTTTCTTTTTAATGTTATGTCTGGGACGGATATACTACGCGCTTTCGCAGCCTTTCAGAATTTCTTCTTCTAGGCAAACAATACTAGAAATGACTTGTACCTCTGTTATTTTTTTACTCTATGGCTACAGTCCATGGTATACGGCGGCCGATAATTTTGATCGCACCTCTCGGTATTTCAATATTTCTTATTTATAGTTTTTAATACCGGTAATGAATGTTGGAATCGTGTTTAAAGTTATTGTGTGCGATAGTTTAACGTTCTATGATTTTATCGCTTTGGAATTTTTGATGGATCGGCAGTTTGTTTTTTGGTACTGGATTTAAATGGAATAGGCACATGCATTTAGCTGTAAGAGGGCATCATTATGACATTTTTTTTTTATTTTTGCCATGTTTTTTGCTCTAAGTATTAAGTCTATTCTAGTCAAAAACAAAAACAAATTACTCACCAATCGATCAAATAATTTTTCATATTTTATTAATCTTTATATCGGTCAAAATAAATATTTAGTTTAGACATAGAGGTACTGTGTACTGAACCATAAACAATTAAGCCTACAATACCGACTTACCCATAGAGTAAGTAAGGTAAACAAAAAAATCTTTACAAAATAATATTTGAAATGTTATCTTAATGGGACATTAAAAAGTCAAATGGTGTCGTTTCGAGACCTATAAAAATATTTTGAATATTCTCATGCTTATTGGGATATAAATAACAAATATGTAAACAGTATAATGTGCGTATAAGTTGTAATTGAATTTATAGTTTCTGTTTAAGGTATTGGCCTTTTTCCCACATAAATCTCGAGCTGGATTTATTGAAGGCTGTATGTAAGAATACCTTTGCGTCTCTGTTTGAAAATTATGTGGCGTTGTCTATGGTAATACAGTCCTGCGTTGGCCTCTTTGTCTTGTAACTGTTTATCAACTCCTACAACCTGAACAAACAAACCCTGTCAATCTATCCGTGTCTTTAATAAAACGTTATTTTCCAATATTTACACAAAATAATTCTTCCTCGTTCAAATGACCCATTTTCCTAAATTTTGATGATGTTATCAAATTCCTGTCGATTTATTCATAATTTCATAGATTAATTTGACGTCGGCGCCATATTAGTTTATTTCGCGCCTCTCGGCCGATATCGGCGCGTTTAATATCATATTCATTCACACCACGTTATAACAGATGTCGCCCTTCAAATTTGGAGGATGCATCTAGGGTTGACACTTACGGAGCAATGTTAAAATAAAAAACAGTAGAATATAATGTCAAAACTTTTTTTCAAGATGGCCGTTTGGTTATATTACATAATGAGTGCTACATATAACGACGACTCGTGGGCACGAACAAATTTATTGTTCGACCCATATGTTGAGTTCTGGGCACTGAAAGTGTTAAACTAGGTATTTTTCAAATATAAATCTACATAGATTAGAAACTTGAATAAACTTTAATTTAAAATATTTAATTAGATGCGTATCTAAGTATACATCTCAGCGTAGGCCAATGCCGTGTTATAAAAAAAGTTATTATTAATATAAAAGCTTATCTAAATTAACAGAGACATTAGAAACTGAAGTTAAGTGACCGCGTCCAATAAATTAAAATAACGAGACGTCTTCATTTATCCTACGCATAAATATAAAAATAATATACACCTTAACATATACATTCGCACATGCGTCAAGGGATGTGCGGTCACAAAAAAAAACTCGCAAAAAATCTTTTGATGTATTTACATTTCGAGTTGTGATGTCGATAACCCTAGCGTGGGGTGCCCTTGGATAACATTTTGACAATAGGCCCCGGAGTACGTAGACATATATATTTTTTTTATGTTTCCGCTTTACTTCGTGAGTATTTTATTAGTGTGTTGTAGGCATTCGGCTCTCGACACCTCGGGTTCCGTAGGGCCGGTTGTTCGACAAATATCTGTGTTTACACACTTGTCTATTAGCTCTTCCATTGAGTTTGGTCGTGGTTTACTCGGTAGGTATGAATGCTAGGAAGTTACTTTTAACAAACTTTAAGTGTGCTTTAACTTTACAAACTAACTATTCTAAGATTAGGTTAAATATGATCTGATATTAGGGTAGATAATATCTGATAGGCTAACTCAGCTATATTTGTTAAGCTAACCAGAGCGGCATAATCGCATGTGCAACAAAGCCCTTTCATTTTTAATAAAAAAATTAAAAAAAAGTGAAGTTGCTGTCGAGTCTCACCGACATTAGTTTTGTTTTTTTATTATTATTTATCGGCTTGCGTTTGACCACAATTACACCTGATGGAAAGCGATGACGTGGTCGACGATGGAGCACACTTGCCTAGAAGTAACCTATTCACTCTTGACTTAAAGACCACCAATCACGATCGCTCGTGATGATTGGCTAAGAGTCCAAGATGAATGGGATCGAAATGTACATACAGAAGATAGTTTTATCTAAAGCCTCATGTCCGAGATAGAACACAGTTTACTGGTTTAGTTTGGTTGTTAAAATATAAAGATTTTAGCTATCAAGAAACACAGACTCCGCCAGAGAATTTCACTCCTTAGCTGTACGCAGAATTAAAATGTACCCAAAACGTTTAACATAATCGTTCCTTACTGGAAATTTTCCATCTATGGAAGAAAAGAAGCATTGGCTTTGTTGTGTGGCTAAACGTATACAGACTGGCAAAATAATCACCAGTTTAATAACTCAGTTCTGCAGCTGTTCTGATTGGTCGACAAAAGTAACGACAGAAAATAAAGCCACTTCAAATATTGTTACTTCAAGCTTACTATTTTTTATTAAGTATTTCCATCAATTAATTATTCGATTTTATTATTGGTAACAAAATATTGTTGTTCTGTATTATTTTCGTTAATTTTAAATATGTATGTGTGTATGTATGATTCTCTGTACGTCTTGGTACTTACTGTAAGTGCAGAGAGTTATTTAAGCTAAATAAATAAATAATAAGTAGGTCAGTAACATAGTATTTGAAGTATCATCCAAACCCAAAGCTTCCAAAAAGTCGGTCACAAGCCCATGGCTTCCATTATTCTATAACCAACTAAAACATGTGTTGTATCTCCTTGTTTGGCGCGGCGATAACTGGCATATTTTATGGGAATTATAATGAAACAGCCGGGAATGGACTTTGTGACCTTGCGCGACCTAATCTGTGTGAATTAATCAGAGAACGTTTCGCTGGGTTGCCAGATCTACTTCCAATATTGCGAGAGGAAAGGCCTTGTTAATACAATGTATTGGTATTAATAATATATACTTATCTAGGTAAGAAATGAAAAATAAGAAAGCAATTTGTTTTTTTGCCTAAAACAATTTTTCATACTACCCGAAAAATATATTTGGTCTCACCGACAGGGTCTGTATTTTATTAAGTACCAAAAGACATAATTATATGAAATTATTTAATCTCAAAATATGTTTGTATTTAAAAACTAAGTGAAGCTGACATTCTGCAAAGTATAAGTAAGTAAGTAAGTGTATAAGGTACTAAGCAAAGTATAAGTTCATTACTTATCTTTGTGCCCGTAGAATTAGCAATATTAATATACTGTTAAATTTTTGTGTAAAGTAAGGTAAATTTAGTCCTATCTGATCTACGAATCGAAATCAACAACCATCCTTGCAGCCAATATGCTAATGATCGTGTGTAATGAAACAGCGGAAATTAGTTCTAATAATTATTTTGGTATCGACCAGAGAACTAATCTTCTAAGTAACAAGGCAACTAGCGTCCATAATGTATGCCTGATGGATGATTGATGATGTTAACTCTAATATATCTAAGGTTATGTACAAATAACATTCAGTAAATGTTTTGATCAGGATAAACAACAGTTGGACGTAAATAAGCAGTAATTATATCAACCCACAGGCTGCAAACAAAAAGCTTTTTTACGAAAAAATACTAACCGACTTCCAAATAAAAAAAAACACTACAAAGTATAAAATAACTTAATTATTTCGAAGTCGGTGTTAAAATTCGAAGAAACAACCAAAAACACCGACTTCCGAAATTAGAGTTAGTTTATACTTTGTAGTGTTTTTTTAAATTAAGAAGTCGGTTAGTATTTTTTTTGTAAAAAGGTTTTTTAGAGAGGGTTTTAAAGTGACAATTACATTATTATTATGACTTAACCGTATCCACTGCTGAGCAAAGGCCTACCTCCATTCCTTAAAACGGTCACGATTTTGAACCTCTTCCTTCCTCTTCTTAATTACGTGAGATCAAACAAAAACCTCTTTAAAAGTACATTTGTGCAGCATCCTCTTATTATGTAGATTCGTGTCACATACCAACACTCAGGGCAAGCGCCATTGCATCTGGCAACCCAGCACTTAGCATACCACAGTAATAAGTGAGTCATTACGCGCTGCACGGCGATCGTTGCCTTGTGTTGCCAATATCCAGTCGTTACGTCACTATTTATTAGGTTATTACCAGTTTAATAGTAAATTGATACTGACTTGTTGTTTTATTCATGAATCGGTGGAACAAAATGGTGAGTTGAGGTAGTGAAGGCCGAATGGAATCACCGAAGAATGGACTGCGCAGGTTACTCGTTTAGGACACGACGACCAATGGATTTTAGCTGTTAGTTTGACAAGTTTTGTATGGTGTCGGACGTAAAAGAATAGCACCATCCCATCTAATCCCGTGGGTGTCGTAAGAGGCGACTAAGGGACTCACCAGAGTATGGGCAGCAGCATTCTCTGTGCATTGCAACAGCTACACTGCACAGCAATCGCCAACCCGCCTGTCAAGCCTGGTGATTGCTGTGCAGGTGCAGTTTGAGAAGATTGGGTACAACTACGCTAAACCAGTGTTAAGTTAATACTCAGATCAGATACAAAGCACCCAGGATTATGAATAAAAATCTCAAACAGCACCTTCAAATCAGCACTTATGCAGTAAAGTTGACTTTACTGTAGTCTTGGATCTTTTAAAAGTTTTCTTTATTCCTCAATAAGACCATGGCGTCCCATTGCAGAGCAAACATTTCACTTCCTTCTTTCCATTTCAGTCCATCTTGGGTAATCTGAGCCCAATATTTTAGGTAGGAATCAATGCGCAAACACGCTTTAAAAATCACTAAAGAAAAAGCTCTCTGGCCGTTGCAACCCCTTCTAACTCTCAACATTCCCTGACCCACACATGAGTCACGACCTTCGCTTTCTCCTTAATATATCTGTCTTCCAGTTTACCCCTTCCCGCCATTTCCTCCAACATTTCCCCCCCAAACATTAAACATGCGTCGTGGCGACGCTTTTAATCACACAAATATAAATGCAACAGACATTATCGTTGCATAGCGTGGCGCCTGTATATCACATACGTTAGTGGCAGTCACATTTAGTATGTTAATACGCTATTGTTCGACTGTGGAGCTAACGTGGTGGCAATTAATGTTGGACGACTCCTTCGTTGGCTCCCACGCAACTCGCCATTCCTGGCGTGTAGTGGCTGTATGGTTGGTAGGAAAATGTTTAATCCTGGGGCAAACAAGAAATGAAAAAACGTGGTTTAAAACAAAAGTATTCTGGTTTTCTTTTTTCTATTGCGCTTTTAAAAACTGTGTTGAAAAAGGAGTTAGCGTCTTCCCGTTACGAATAAAATCAATCAAGGCAAAGCACGCAATTTCGTTTACTTGGATGATATATTTTCTATATCCTCCAGCTATTTTGATTGGAAAACCAAACTACTGAATCGATTTATTACCGATTTATAAAATTTCTATGGGACCAATCGGAACGTATCGTTTCACATAAAAAAGAATTTTTCAAATCGGTTCATAAATGACGGAGTTATGAGGTAACAAACATAAGAAAACAACCGAATTGAGAACCTCCTCCTTTTTTTAAAGTGGGTTAAAAATAAGCTGCCAACATTTAGAATAACTTTTAAGTTAATTCCTCTACCCTTCGAGGGAACTAGGCGTGATTAAATGTAAGTAAATTCTCTTTTTTTTTTAAATGTGCTAATTAAAACCATAGTTGATTGCGAGCAGTCACTGATGAGACAAGATGAATGACAAACATGCCTTAATTTCTAGCGTGACTTTAGCCGGTATATTTGCAAGCATAATGGAATATGAGTTTCATAAAATATTTAAAAAAATCTTACAACCAATTATTAAATCATGTAAAACAATTAACCGTTTTAAAAAAACTACATCAAAAGGCCTTATAAGTAAATCCACTTTTACTCTCAATATTTTTTTTTTTTATGCTAACGCTACTCACAACGGTAAGCATTGTCCAATGTCCTCAGTAATCACTGTTCATTACGCTTTCTAGATGCATACGAGCTTTTTTAAATTCGTCCGTGAACCA
Source organism: Mamestra configurata (assembly GCA_002192655.3). Classification (NCBI taxonomy): domain Eukaryota; kingdom Metazoa; phylum Arthropoda; class Insecta; order Lepidoptera; family Noctuidae; genus Mamestra; species Mamestra configurata. Next base: position 52,348 of record NDFZ01004485.1, read on the forward strand.
ATTTTCTGTTTTATAAATATGTGGCTATAATACTTAACAAATTCACAATACAGTGTATTCGGAAAACTATATTCCGCGAATTTTTACTAACTAAATGTTTTGATTCTGAAACGTAGTGTTTTGACTCTTTTGTTATTCTCTCTGTTTAAAAGGCTAAATTATCTTATTAAAAAAGTATAAATGAAATCCAAAAAGGATTTTATGCGCGATCTCGCATAGGCCCCGACGAGATTCGAACTCGTGATCTCCTGTTTACTAGACAGGCGCTTTAACCAACTAAGCCACGGCGCCTCTTGCGATGAGTGGCAAAATTATACACTACTTTACACACATAACAGCTCACACGTTAATCTTGACACATATACCAATTTGGAATACATGTTCCATCTCTTTTTACGTCCATTATAATTGGTTGTTAGAAAGAGGTGGCGATAGTATCAATATTTTATTGTATCTTTCTGGGTCACACTGTTGCTAGGCGTTTTTATCTTCGTAAATAAGTTTTAAAATTTGTTTTATTAAATAGTACGATTTACGGTAATGTCTGTGTATCAGATAATAATAATCTTAAACCTTGAAGAATATAGTAGTAACAGTATTGTTAAAATAGGGCTGACGAAGACTTAGTAATTTAACTTAAATTGTATAGATTATTTATTTATTTATTTAAACTTTATGTACAATAGTGGTACATGGGCAGACTTAATGCATCAAGGCATTCTCTACCAGTCAACCTTTGGGTTATAAAGACTATACTGTGGTAGGTGTACAATAAATAAAATTAAGATTCAAATTGAATTTTAACATTTCGGAAAGAATATACAGATAATATATATAATACTAATAAAATACATAAATATGCTAAAATAATAAACTAATAAATATGATATATAATAATCATACCGATTAAGAGAAGAGATTATAATTAAAAAGGTTTTTATTGTATGTGGATATAAATTGTATGACATAATCTGATGTGACGTTGACGCAACTGAGTCAATAAAGATAAGCCAACAGACAACGAGTTGCCGCGACATACTAGCATTGTTTCAAGGACATAATTTTGTCGTAGAAAAGAAGAAAATTGCTATTGACTCTCATTTGTGCCTCGGTTACAACGACAAGCGGTAGCGATTAGCGGAAGCGGGTATTGGCGGTACATCTTCTTCTACGCATTCTGCTGCAAAATCATGACTTCTAATATGATTGCACACCTAAATAGCTCAACCGATTTTGATGACTTTTGTAGGTTGTTGTGTAGGCCATTTTTTTTACGAAAATAATTTAATTGCGAGCGAAGACTCGGGCAGAAGCGAGTTGCAAATAAAAAACCATTGAGTAGGTACAGTCAGGGTCAAAAATATCGGGACGAACAGACTGTTTAAAATGATGAATGATGAAAAACTAAGAAAATAAACTTTATCTTAATTGATAAAGTTCTTGTCAGAATGACAGTTGTCGTGTACTGTTTTCATTCTGAAACATTTGTTGTGTCATTGAGTTAATATTTAATTTCCATAGTTGTTTAGAACATTTTGAACAGTCTGTTCGTCCCGATATTATTGACGCTGACTGTACAACATTATATTGAAGGAACATTGAACTTTTGCAAAAAAATGGCCTCCATAGTTGGTATATTTTACAAGACCAAAGTCTAAAAGACTACTACACTTCACGAACTTTGAACACATTAAAGGCTAATTTTAGACTGACGACTATCAAATGACGTCACGTCTCAAGCACTCAAATATGAGAAGTCTGTCTCATTCATTAATTCACACATCCGCTTGACTTCGATATTAAACGGCACTTAGTTTAAAAATAAAGGATTTTTGTATTTCCTAAGGAAGGATGTTAAACTTAAATATAATTTTGTCGAAATCTTTCAAAGTAAAATGGAAAAAAAAATGCCTCGATGGCTGAGTACCTAACTAAAAGAGAAACCAAAAATTGGTAAAAAAATGCACATCCCAAGCATTTTTGTTATATGAATAATTATTTGATTTAAGGGCCGCGGAAGTGGAGTGCAGGGAGGGGCCTACTGGCAGTAGGCCCCCCCTGCACCCCACTTCCGCGGTCCCTGCGTAGGAGGTCTTACTACTTTACTGAACTTGGGTGGACTGATGACCTGGTGATGGCTGGATTTCAGAAGCACATGATCGGTCAATATGGCGACGCTTCGGAAGCCCATGTCTGGTAGTGGCAGTCTTTGAGAATTACTGCGTTGGTTATCAATTCATTTTAGGCATAAAAAAGTGCGTTGCTATTCAACTTATCTGGCTATTAGAAGAGATCTACATTCTAAATGGCCATGGACTCTAGGATTCCTGTAGCTCCTCAGCACAACTGCTACTGTAACTTCCTGAAATTAAATATCAACCTATTTCGTAACTTAAGTGGAGCTTGAAGTATAGTTTACTTTAAGCTCCACTTCTGTTACGAAATCGGTCAGATAGTTCTGACCGATGAAATAACAGCTCACCTCAATCTCATTTTACTTAATTCAACCTAAATGTTTTCAAAGTAAATAGTGAGTATATTTCTTCTAGGCAAGCATGCTCCATCGTCGACATATCATACCTTTCCACCGACGAGATACTGATCAAACGCGAAACTATAGACAATAAAAAAATATAAACAAGAAGGTCGGGATGGTAAGCAGGTCTTCATTTGTTTTTCAACTTGGAGCTAGATTCATCAGTTTCTTAACAACTTTTTGCTTCCAACCCTATTGAAACAGTAGGCAACAGTAGGCCCTTTCTATCTTGAAGTCAATTCATTGTTTTAACATACAATGACCGTACTTGACCCCGTGGCATATAGACTATATACTTAAGTACTAACTTCTGCTTTAAATTAAGTTCAGTTGTTACTTATCGTACTTATTGATCTTCCTGTTGTTCTTCGAATCTTAATATCTAGGTTAGGTGGTCCAGGGTTGCAGAATTTGTTCGAAAGAGTCATCGCGGCCCTGGAACGCAAAGGGCATTAGAAGGAACACGGATGGGTTTTAATCAGTAAGAGTCTGACAAGCCCTTCCGCTCCACCCAGAGCGGAAGAAGTCATTTGATGATTTCCTATCCTTAAAAAATAAATAAAAAGGTAGGTAGGTGGTACCTACTATTATTATTATTGATGATTTTGTAAGAGGCTCCTAGTTTGTAAGCAAGCTTACATACTCTATGGTCATATTTTTTTTAAACAATCTTTTAATTGTGTTCTACTCTTTAAGCTCTTTCATTTGATATCCATAATAAGGGGGTTGAGAGAAAATGTGTTATCCGCCATCTTGGAGTGGCGGCCATATTGAAATTATTACAATATTGAGTGAATTATTACAATATTGATTGCACATTGTAGTTATTGTAACTAGAACTAAAGGTGTATGCAAAATTTCAACTCAATCGAATACCAAAAAATCGTCGAAAAATGGTTTGCAAATTTTGACGGACTACTTACATACATACGAACAGTGCTAGTTAAATAAAAGCTTATAAAAAAGAGAGTTTGATTTGAGAGAGATTTTGATGAGAATATAATTGAAAAAAAAAGGGCAACAACATATTTGATTCTATCTATTCATACCTACTTAATTCTTCTTAAGATTACCTAAAATGTCTCAGAATGTTTTTGTGTTTTTTAAAAACTGTTACAAGTAGGTACTAAAACTGTGATTCGTTAAAGTTCATGCTACGGTTTCTTAAAACTTCTCTTTCCACCAAAAAACTCTTAAAACTATTTTGATACTTAGGTACCCCTATTCTGAATGAAACATTTGAAGTTGGTATTAGTCTTTAGTAGGTATTAATCAAACGTAACTGGCTTTTTTAAGGTTTGATACGGTCTTAAGACCTTACTTAAACTTTTCTGCTAAGGATTTCTCATACAAGTTTAAAAGTTCAAGTTTTCAATTGCAAAAATCTCAAAAGCTCAATCAAAATCAAAAGTCATTTATTTAAATTAGGCCGAGTGCCAGCACTTTTTCACGTCAAAGTTCTACATAAACACTTCCCCAAAACGCCCGCCCGTCACCACTTCCTAGTGTTTTAGCTGGGAAGAAGCATCTATTACGTAACACGGGCGCCATATCTTACCATTTTCCATTCCACCTCCTCCATAGCAACACTCAACTGTCAGTCACCCACAAAACTAATCTGTAATAAACTATATAAACAGATGCCTATCTCCTACCTAATTAATATAAATAATATAGAAGACTCAGCCAGCACTCGCTTCAGCTCGCTCGACTGTAAAATTATACGATTTACATAATAATGTATAACAGTTCAAGTTGTTTAATAATTTTTAATTAATAAACAAGTTGAACTGTACCTAATTAAAGGTTATCTCGGGGAGGGGAAGTCGTTAGTTATCTGCGCTTCGAGTTACTGAGGGTCGTGGAGTTTGTTCGGTTCCTTGGTTCCTATGGTTACCGTGGCTTGGTTTGTGTATTATGTCGTGACTGAAGATGGGTGGTCGAGAGAAATATTCAGAAGATAAGTTTGTGTAGAATTCGTTGCAAAATGGCAATTGGGTCAATTTGTCAAATGTCAATTCTTCAACATACAGTATTATTCTGGTTGGACGCACAAGGGTCTTACTCATTAGTTAAAGCCATACCCTAGTTATTTAATAAATCAAAATCCTTTAAGAAAGCTGATGTCTTGAACATACCTCTAGAATACTAGCTTCTGCCATCGGCATCGCCCGCGTGAGTGTCGACAATTATCCCAAGATATCATACTCCTTGTGATGATCTACCGTCTCCCGAGTTTCATCCAAACAGAAAGACAGGCATTATTGATTCGCAGTATGGATAGTATAATTACGAGTCTTCATGTGTGTAGATGTATAAGACAGCTACTAAAATCATATTCATACAATTATAAAATAACCTCTAAAAGAACCTTTCTAAATAAATCCCCAATATGTCTCCAATACCCTGCACTTTCCACTCAAAACCTAACAGATAAGAACGTCTAAACTTTTCGTTCCAGTGACTGCGCCCGAGCTGAGAGCTGTATATAAACACGCTATATATGTGTATATGTGATATAATAATCGCCCCTTTATACCCGTGCTTTATGCCCTGAAACATCGTTATTACGAGCGGTAAGTACGACTTTCGATGCCCGACAATAATGTGAGCAGACAGGTGTGGTCCAAGGTGTGAGCGAAGCGGGACACAGAAACCTTTTTATGTTCATCTTCTCGATTTTCAGTCCTCTGACTTTGCCAACTGCTGGACATAGCCCTCTCTTCTTGTGTCAGTACCCAAGCTGCTGAGTCAAGTTCATAAAGAAAGCTTTACACAGTGCTTAATCTTTTTATTTTTATTCCAGTAATTAACGCCTATTTTAGCGTATAATTTTAGCATGGAGCACAGTCTACCGTAGCAGGCTTGTTTTTCAGCTGATTTTCCTAGGGATCCGGCCTTAGAAGACAAAGGTCGCGATCTGAACTAATTTCTGCAATTCTACATTGAATACGCAGCATAGAATGTGCACTTCTTCAGACTTGTTTTCAAATATCTAAGGCTCTCCATACCCATATTACCCCTATTCCATGGTACCCATATTCTGACATTTAGCAAAGCAAGCATAGCATTTGATTTTACCAGGTCTTCCAAATCTGTTCATGAAATCGTGTTCATTAGATTGAATTTTAAGACACACCGAGTCTTTACCTTTTCGTTTCATATTTTTTGAGATATTCTCCCTTCTCTTATGCCTTGCTCCCACATCACACATGACGTCTGTAACACGGCTTACATGCAATAATGCGCGGGCGTCTAAACCGACGCGACTTTTAAAAGTTCTGCGTTAAGTTGCCGACAGGCTTCGACTTCGACTTCGACATACATCGTACAGGTGTGTACTGTGTATAAGTTTGTGTGAGGTGGGATAGTCTTGTTTGATTTTGGTCCTTGCTGGATGCGAAAAAATTGGTATTTACGTACCCGTATTTGCACAGATTTTTTCTTTTAGAAAATGAAATTAACAAGAGTACGTTTTAAGTGTTTATTTCGGCTGGAAGATGATTTGTTTCAATTATTGATTAATCTATTAACCGGATTCCTTCTACTTAGTTTTCTGTAGTCTGATTGGTTTGGTCTTCATCCCAAAATCTTGTGTGATTACCTATACTGTCTTAAATTGCTTTGTTACTACTGCTTCAATGAATATTTTAACCGTTTTTGTAGCTCCAGCATCTAGTTGACAGCCCAACTCGTTCCCTATTTAGCAAACCAACCAAAAAAACCGTTAACAACCAACAAAATGATAAACTAAACGCTCTTCAAAAAGCTTCCCTATAAAACCGAAAACAAATGGGCCTGTCCTCACGAACAGGTACAAAATTACATCATGGCCACCCTACCATAAGTCAGCGCCGTCGAATACGATCCATCGCGAAGGAAGTCACAAGCACCAGAAAACGAAGACCCATCAATCCCATTTAACACCACAAATTCATTATCACGAAAAGGGTGCGACAGCTCTTCTTAAACTGGTCGTAAAAATGTGTAATGCTCCTTGATAAATGTTTTGAATATTAGTGGTAGATATTGTTTGATAAAATGCATGCTCGGTGCACGTTACTTTTTATTATTTATAATTGACGTGAGAATGTCCCAATTAGGAATTAATTATTTATGGTATCCCGGTGCATCGTTACGCAGCAAGGTGTCTTCATGGTGTGTTGCTCATTGGATAGGTAAATAAACAAACAGTTATTTTAGAAATAAGTACGGTATTCTGAATTGAAATAACTAGCATTTTTCTTCGTGGCCTTATCGCACAGGAATCGAGTACTTCTCGGGATCAAAATATCTTAGAATTTTCGAATATTATTAATTTTTATTTTCCTAGTCGTCCCAAATGGGCCGTAGGACGAGTTGTCGAATTACTCGTTATTTGTAGTAAATAGTAACATAAGTTAGGTTTGGTTCTATTATCTTGAGGTATTCCCCGCATATTACATACATATGTACATACCTATATAACTTTTTATATAGGTATGTACTACTTATTTTATTATTACTACTACTTTTTTATATAATAAAAGATATTTCATATCACAATGTTATCAAACACGAAACTGTGTAATCTCTTCGAGTTCAATACGTGAACGTTAATTGAATTTTATAATTTTAACGTTGTCTATGAATTGCGGTTTTAGGGGGATTCCCGTTTAGTGTTAAAACGAATTCTACAAACCAGTCTCTCTCGCAGCGTAATCATGATGGCAGTCGGAGCAACTAACCGGGATCTGAGCAAGCACCAGACTAAATAATTATTGTATTCTTAAAATGACTGAAATAAATCTTAATTTATTTAACCATTTGTAACCTCTGAGAGAACTAATCCGATTTAGAAAATGGGTTCACGGATAAAAGTTACTGTTTGTACTGGAAAATTGCAATTTATTTTATTTTATTACATTCGCGGTGTCGCTCTAGAGCAGTGGTTCCCAACCTTTATTTGACCGGTAACCACTTTGATTTATTTGTTGCTAGCAGGGACCAGAAATCAAGAAGAAATTTATGATGGAAATAAACTTATCATTTAGATATTCAAAACAAAATATGTAGCACAACTACTCTTTACAATCAAAAGTAATGAGCATTGTCATAAAAAACACGGACCATATTTGGTAATTGAGGACCACCAGTGGTCCGTGGACTACAGGTTGGGAACCTCTGCTCTAGAGCGAGACCGCGGGAAAAAAAAGTAGTTCGTAATACTATTGAAAAGTTGTTGATTGATTCAAGGACCAGAGGGACAATTACCGTACTTATAATGGAACGTTCACATTCACAGCGCAGTTGTAATTTACCAAAAACTATTAATTTAGAGGCAAATAAAATTCCCAGTTTGCAAATGCGAATGTTACTTCAAAAATACGGGAATTGTCCCTCAGTTGCCAACTCAAAAGTTAACCTCTGGGTACACCATACATATGGCATCAATGTGTAGTAGATTACATCGGATTAACTTAGTAGCTTTCACATTATAATAATTAACAAAAGATGTGAGCGAAACATGTTGTCACCATTTTAGATTATGTCGTTGGTGTTGCCACCCTACTGGATTCTTTACACTTCAGCATAGTTGATGACAGGTCGGTATTAATATTTTAGTGCACACTTGCTTCTCCCATCTACTTTGGACATGACAGAATAATCTACATCGGCTTTGATTGCCATATATTAAAAATAGAATAGAATATTTTAGTGTCATTTGAATTCCAAACGGTTTTTCCTCTAGACAAACATTTCTTGAAGTTATTCTTAGTCTTACAAATCTATAGTTTTACAAAACAATACTATCAATTGAGAAAATTAATGTTCACAGTATAAATAGGGATGTTGCCTGGGTTCATAAATATGATTCTATTTAGTCCGTCAGTTAGATTATCGAAAAATATTGGATTCGTATTTTTTTATTTTAACAAATCAATAAAAAATTACGAAGATAAAACGCATCAAAGACAAGTTGGGGCTTGTTGCTTGTCGCTGAAAAAAAAAATACGTGTTCAATATTTTTTCGAAATCCATCTGACGGACTAATTAGAAATTATCTACAGAAAATTATCTACAGACTGGTATGACACTCAGCGATAGCGGTCATTAAAAGAATTTTCGTAATTGGTTCAGCTCTTCCAGAGGTTTTGGAAACTTACTAACCAACAATTTACCAACCAATAATTTACAAACATATAAACTAATAATTTTCCTGTGCCTTATGAATTTGCATATTTCCTCAAGTTATTATTTTATTCAAAGAAGAGAGCGAAACATGTTGTTACCATTTTTAACTGACTTCAAAAAAAGGAGGAGGTTCTCAACTCGGTTGTAGTTTGTCCTCATAACTCTGTCATTTATGAACCGATTTGAAAAATTACCAACTTCCGAAATCCGTAATTTTTTGTATCAGCGTTTTTTTTTATTTAAAGATTATATTGTTGGTGTTGCCAACTTACTGGATACTTTATACTTAAACATGGTTTATGACGGGTTCATTCATTTTTTTTTGTGTCATTTGAATTTCTAACAGTTCTTCCTCTAGAAACGTCTAGAGTCGAATTGAGAACCTCCTCTTTTCTGAAGTCGGTTTAAAAAGCAGCTTGCTATGACACAAGAATTTTCGTAATTGGTTGAATACTTCTAAAAGCTACCTTTTGCAAACAAAATAAATATACAATTTTCCTCAAGTTATTATTTTTTCTGAAGTTGTTTTTGGACTACAAAACTTTTAGTTTGGGAAAACAAAACAATCAATTAACAAAATAAATGTTCGCAGAAAAAATGGCTAGGTTTTTCCCCCGGGGTCGCTCCCGTCGTCGCTTATCCTACAGAAAATGTAGGTACTTACTTAATTTTTTTTCGCATTCAGCGATGGCGTAGCTTTCCAGTGGCGAAATAATTTAAGTAATCGTGAAACACGAAGTGTGTTTTAAAGGGAATTCCTTAAATTTCTTTTGAGAAAGTCGTCAGCTTGACAACGTAAATAACGCAATAAATGGTATTTAACTGTTAAAATGAAAGACGTCATTCATTGTTGATTGTGTGTAGGTACTGCTATTTCCTGCTGGTCAGTTACATACTACCAAAGATCACCTTAACATCATCTTAACTATCTCCTCACACTATCTTTTATTATTTTGCTGATATTCTATTTTTAAATCTGGACATCAGACTACTTAAAATGAACAAGCATTAAGTAGTTATTTCGGATGTTCCATTTTTAATATAGTTGAATTTAAAGTACTTAAAGTGAATGAGCATTAGTTTTATGTGGCGGGGATTTTTAATCTGTGGCATTCGTGATTGTTCCCGCCATGAAAAGTTCAACATGTTTTGGTTAATAATTTTATTAAATTGAGTATTATGCAAAATATAACGAATCATTGGAAAGTATACTGCGCTTTATTTAACCTCCTAGCTCCTGAAGTTTTTTACTATATATATTGTAACACCTAGTGCTACTTACTGATATTATTATAAATAAAACTATGTTTAAGGTTTAAACTTCTTAATATATTTGGCATCTGCCTTCAATAAACGTTGGTACCGGAGTCGAATACAAAAACAAAACATATTTTTATATTCCTATTTCAAATTCTCTTTTACTTTTTGCCAGACGCTTCCAAAGGGCTACCTTGTCTGCCAGAGACCTGGAACCAAGGAGATCCTCCTGACAATTTTTTTTTTTATTGTTTCCGCCAACGTAATTGGCGCCTATTTTTTTGTCTTCTCCTCTTCCATACCAGTTCTCGCTTTACATGCCTCTCGTACTTCCATGCTTCATACTGTGGCTTTCGTTCATCCATCACCATTTATCCTGTGGGTGGGACTCACTTTTAAGGATGGGAAATCATGAAATGACTTCTTCCGCTCTGGGTGGAGCGGAAGGGCGTGTCAGACTCTTACTGACTAAAACCCATCCGTGTTCCTTCTAAAGCCCTTTGCGTTCCAGGGCCGCGGTGACTCTTTCGAACAAATTCCGCAACCCTTTTAAGCTACTTTCTATTCTTTTAATTTATTTATACCTTATATGTACTTGGTTACTTATATTTAGGGAGAACAATTTGTACAGGTTCGTTTTTATTTCCCACATATTGGGGTCGGCTTCCAGTTAAACTGGATTCAGCTGAATACTAGTATTTTACGACGACTGCCCATCTCATCTTCTCAACCCAGTAACTGGGTAACACGATACTTCTTAACAAGACTGTTGTCAGATTTCCTGGCTCCGTAACGACTGCCAAAGATCTACAAGAAACAGCCGGGACCAACGGCTTAACGTGCTTTCTAAGGCACGGAGGAGTCTCGGTATGTTAAGAAGGTCACCCATCCATAGACCGACCTCGGCAAGCGCTGCTTAACCTTGAACATTGATCCGGGCGGCTGTTTTTATTTAGCCACGATCGCGACCCCAGATATGACCTACAAACTTATGAACAAACAAATAATTTAACCTCTTAATTTTGTTGCTTGCTTTTGCCCGCGACTTCGTACGTGCATATCCCGTTTTTTCCCGTTTCCGTTGGAATTTTCCGTTCCCGTTTAGCCTATAGCCTTGCTCATGAATGTGGCTATCATATGCAAAAATAATTTTCCAAATCCGACTGGGAGTTCCAGAGATAAGCGCGTTCAAACAAACAAACACAAAGTATAGATATAGATTTTATATATTTGGATTAAGATTGGTCCCTTGGTTCAGTTGATACGCACTAACCCAAAAATCTAGGTAGCAAAGGCATTGTACCGGATTTTCCTCAATGCTTGACTCTTGACATTTTATCACACAATATAGGTGCGTTCAAATAACTCAAGACTGATTAACATTTTAATAATGATAGTTCCCAAGCTGTAAATTATTATTTGAATTATTTTGATAGGGTATTGCTCTCAAAGAATGCCTCGCTTGCAGTTTATTGGTTCTCGAAGGTATTAAAATCTTGTTATTATTGATTGTCCCGTTCTATTGTAAGCTATTACAATTAGAGCGGAGGAGCTCGAGGCAAAATAATAACACTCACATGGGTCAAACTTCGAGGTTAAGCTACACTTGCCGAGGTCGGTCCTTGGATGGGTTTCCTCCGCATGTCCATGGTCCTAGCTGTCATTTGTAGATCTTTGACGGTCGTTACGGAGCTAGTAAATCTGACACCAGTCGCGCCAAAGGGTATCAAAGGATAAACTCATCGCATCAAAAGACAGCTTTTCTTAAAACTAATAAATCAGAGGGTAAAACTGATGAGTCATTTCAATACTAAGTATAACAATTTTATCGTTTATATCGCTAATGTACCTCAATCTTTAAGATTCTTAAACCTTGCTTTAGTTTTAAGAGGAACTCCCGAAACATATCGTCGAATAGGCAGTTTCCTCATTTATTATAATGGGGCCTATCGGGAGGCCCCAATTAGTCATCGAATACAGTATCGAATCCGGTTTTAGAGTTTGGATACATAATGGTAACAAAAACCCAAGAATTTAATTCCCTAATCTTTGAGCTAATCATTAGGCTGCGTATGGATGTGCGAGGATGCGTAGCGAGGCATGTGTTTGTGTGAACCACATCGCTACAGGCTACGTAAATGAAGCGATACTATTGGTTCTTAAAAACACATCCCTACTCCCTACGCATCTCTGGTGTAATCGCACCCTTAATAAATTCTATTGTATTTGTTTATTGTGTGATTTTAAAGTGTGATAATTATGGGCTATGCCTGAAATAAATTTATTTTATTTTATTTTTTATTTTTAAACAGTTCGAACTCAGCGTAAGCCAGGTGCAAACATAGTAACTTTAACGAGTACCTACTATGGGGACCAAAATTTAAATGGTGAACAAATAATATTTGCTGCTTTATAGATTTTGTTGAATTATCCGAACTCAAAATGTTCTCTACAGCTTTTTGTTTTACAAGCATTAATGTAACGTGCCGTTAAAGTTACCTACTATGTATCGGCCACATGAGTGACATCTTGCAGCTGCATTTTAAAATAGTTATTCCCGACTGATTTAGGAAATGTTGCAGACACTATTGATTTGGATGGCAATGCCCGGTTGACATCATTCTAAATCCAATATGGCGGACTCCCAAAGATTGCGGAGTGATAATTTCTAAAGAACCCTATGGTATGGGTTTCAACTGATGGTTTGTTGTGAGAAATACGAAAGTTTATATCTATGAGTATTTTCACCCCTTGAAAGATTGCCAATAGTTAACGTTCTCCCTGAGTAATTAATTAGCTAGTACATACATGTAAGGACACCGTCTTGTCTAAATTCAAAGGATGTCTTCTCTAAGTGAAGCCTTTCTGTACAAAGGTTATCTTAAAAAGGAGATAATGAAGTAATCTACACACTAAACAAGCTTAAAGTAGATAATTATAAGAACATAAAAGGTAAAGTAGGTAATGGTCAGTCAGCCCACAGTCAGGTTAACAGTCTTATGCACAAGGAGGAGGTCGAAGATCTATATTACAATTGCTTTTGATCGTCTAAAAAACTGGTATTTTTCGATGATCATTGTAACATCACATGTATTTTGTTAATGTTCAGCCAATACCTATCTCTTTTCACATTTGTAAAGAGGTCTTAGCTGCACAATCGCTTCTTCTCTTTCGAGTTTATTTGGTGAGGGTATCGCTCAATCTATTTTCCTTTTGTCTATGGTCTGTGCCCTCCAGTACATTTTCACACAGGTATTAGTAGGTACAAATCAATTAGCATTTTACGAGCGTGTCTCAAATTAATAGTTGTGGCGTGCGTCATTATGCTGTGTCAAGTTACGTGGCGTCGCGAGCTGTGACCACGTCGAGCGTACACAGGTTCATTCATTAATTCGTTCGCTAATAGTGTGGACTTGGCCTTGAGTGTTTAGCTATCGATAAAGTATATGATAGAATAATTTAATGAGGGTAATTTCCATAATGAATCTCTTATTCTTCTTTGTCGTACGAGGATTACGACGACATACGACGAGTTTCCAAGACTTGCTGTCTTCTGCGATGTAGACCCCTCGGTATTTGCGGCATCTAACAACCTTCCTTGGTAATAGATAGGTCGAAAAGGGATTGAAGATCAGCATAATCATTTAAACATTGTACTATTAAATACTCTAATTTTGGTGCGGATCTAAGGACCGTTTCAGAGGCTTGCCTAGCATTTATTTAATTTAAACTTCAGTCGACTCGAACAAAAAAATACGTGTAGAAATATAAGCCGCAAAATATTCCACACTGCAATTTTACATTATCTACTTATTCCTATCTTCTCCCACGTGAGCTTTGTGTGTACAAACAAACCAACGTTTTTCGATAACTCACGTGGCTTACTCGAAAATAGCAATCGTACGACGGCTCTCCCAATCTTATCACTTACTTCCTACTGATAAGAGATTAGGTACCTACTGCTGCAGATAACAAATCACTCTTCAGTATCTCCTCTTCATATTAAAATACGACGCGTTACTTACAGATTTAGATTTTGCGTAGTTTTTTAGTTTTACAGACATTTGCGTTGTTTCGAAATGCTATCACCGTTTATCATTAGGCTGCGTATCCACTACAAATGAGCGAGGATGCGTGCCGAGGAATTTATTTGTTAAGAACTAATTCAATAGTATTTATTTTCCTAGCCTCGCTCGCTCAATGCAAGCGATTCTATTGGTTCACACAAACATATCCCTCGCTATGCATCCTCGCACATCTCTTGTGGAAACGCAGCCTTGTGGTGATAAAATAACTTTCGTTTAAATTTCATTACGTTAACATTGCAAACATGGGCTGTACCCAAACGTCCAAATCGAAACCCATATTTCTCATAAATCCATTACATTAATCTCAATTTTAAGAAAACTTTGACAATAACCTAGACAGACAGCTGAGCATGAGATCCTAGGTTTAATTCTCGACTCGGACAAAATGTTGTTTGGTTTTCCCATCAGAAACTTCTCAGTAGCAGTCCGGAGTCAGGGGGGCTACTCCCTAAGCCCAAAGTTTCGGGCTTAGTTGCGGGCGTGTCCTACTCCGTATCACCTACGAACTTACGATTAGTTCCGAATCCGAACTATGAATGAATGACAACACGATTTGACAGTAACTGTCAAATCGTGTTGTCATTAATTCTTAGTAATTAGGTGATACGGAGTAGAATACTAATTAAGCAACTAAGCCCGAAACTACGGACTTCAGGCTTCGAGAGTAGCCCCTTAGGAGTGCCCAGGATTCGTGCTCGGTTGATTGCAATAGGGACCCACCCTATTATGTGGGACTAAAAATGTAACTGAAAAAATGTGGATACCACTAAGGCACACCTCTACATACGGGCGTAATGTTATGTATGCTATATTATGTTGTCTAACGTGAATGTAATAATATTGTAGAAGAGAGCTATTTATAACAAAGAAATATAGCTGGGAAGTGAAAGTGTAGCGACATCTTTTCTTTTCGGTCATATACAAACTAGAACAAAAAAATCTAATGTTATCAAAGTCCTTCGCGCTAATCGAAGATTTACAATAGCCCGACAATAACCACCGGGCAGTTGCCCATCAGAAACAACACCCGTCTGGTCGGAGATATCTCCCTTTTTAATGGAGTCTGGTCATTACTCCATGGAAGATTAACCTAAAACTGCGCTAATAATAGACAAATGTATAAGATACCTGCAGCAATTAAATCAAGGACAGAATTCAAATATTTAACGATACTTCATTAAAATAGCCCTGCAAACTAGATAACAAGCGGTACTGAAACTTTATCAGGCCCTAGAAGGTGTGACAAGCTATTAAAAGTTAAAGCAGCATTTTACACGCCCTGCTCATTACAGCCAAGCGCCAATGTTACACGAACTAGTAGGGATGGGACATCGACGACGGAAAAGTACCGATAGTTCGTTTCTTAGTAGTGTTTTGGCCGAGTTTCAGAAAAGTCGAAACAAATAAATTAGTATTGATAATTAAGTATGTGTTTAATGTTTTATGTCTGTACAAGAGACATCGATAAGGACATTCAGGCGATAGGTGATAGGCGACAATTAGAAAATCTAATAATTTTGTAAGATTCTGTCATACATTCATTTCAATAATTTTGTAAGATTCTGTCATACATTCAGCTTTATTGATATGCGACAGTACCTACGTTTTTTTTGACATAAGTACCTATATGTCGCATTGTCAGTTATATTAAATAGGCAGTCATATAAATTGTAGGGTAATTCGAGAAGTTCATGACAGATTACGACTGAGATGAGAATACGTTTTTGTTTTTTTTTTAAATGGACAATTGACCCTCAGGAAATAAAACCACCAGTTATATTGCAAAACCACATAACTAGTGATGAAATAAACCTACATTATTATGTGCAGATATAATTATAATTAATAGTCGCGAACAGACGTTTAAGCTTATCATGAAACCGCAAAAAATAACGCGTTACCCATTTCCCACGGCTGATATAAAAACTGTGCCACGATAATCTAGTACTAAAATACCTAAAAATACTAAAATAATTACTGTGGCGTAAATAAAAAAATCGCAGGTTTTCTTTATTTAATTATCTTGGTGTACCTAAAGTAAATACAATAAATGCGAAAGGAACTCTTGTGTGTCCGTTTGTTACCTCTTCACGTCTTAACGGCTGAATAGATATAGACGAAACTTGGCACATGAGTAAACTATTTGTTGGAACTGAACATAGGATACTTTTTATCCCGGGAATTGTTTTTTTTGGGATATTATTCCATTTTTACGCGGGAAAACCCGCTACCACAAGCTAGTTTACTATAATTAATGATGTAAGTAATGGATTAATCTTCATCTTTCTTTAGTTCTCATGAAATACATTTTCGTGAGACTACCAAACAGTGATTAACTTTTTTAGCTTTAAATAGACATCTCATGTAAATGATAAATAACAGACAAGGATATTATTCTGGAAAATTTGAAAATCAGTGATTTGATCAAAAAAAAAATATCAATACTAAGAGCCGAGTTTTCATTAGTCAAATAACTTTTGACTGAGGAACAAAAATCGCCATTTGACATATTTTCTGTACAAAAACTGTGTAACCGCCATTTGTAATCCTCAATTAAACTTATGGAATCGGAACCAACTATTGGAAAATCGGCCCTAAATTATATAAATGTAACCAATTCAATCAATAGGCCTCGCATACTAATATATCATAAGCACTCTATCAACATCATTCGATTCGTTTATCATCAAATTATTTCTAATTTACAACACCTGGCAACAGTTATATAAAAATGTCAAATTTTTAATCAGCCGCTCTCTGATTGGTCGGTTTCGATTACCGTTCGGAGTTCAAGGATGATCCACAACGCTGCTATCGATAAAATCACGTGTTGCTTTTAGAATTCCGTAGAAATACCTCCTTTATTGTAAAAATATTTGTTAAGAATAAATCCTGGGTATTTTACTATGCATAAATACTTTTCGACGTAGTAAAACGTTTTTTTTTTTTATCAATAAGAAATTCTTTGAATAATTATTTACGAATATTCTTAGAAAAATCACTGTCTTTATACCACTATTTTGCTTAGTAACCAATTGTTAAAATACCTACTTTTATAAAACATGTATTTAAAGTCCCTTCAAAAATGGGCCTCTCGCTTTGACCTTTACAACAAATTATATACATTGACGTATACAATTACATAAGTAGGTTACTATGTAGGTATGTAGATAACGATGACTCAATGTAACTGTTTCAACAGAAAACGTATCTGTGATAAAATGTTTCCGCAAATCTTTAAACTGAGATACATACTGCAGAACCAATCGTTTTGAACATTACATCATCTTCTATAGGTGTGGCAAAATTTATAGCGAAAATTAATTAGAAAAGATCATTAATTAAAATCTACAAGCCTCTTTTATGTGAAGAACATATGTATGTACTTATTAATATACATCATAATATAGTCGAGACATAGTTAAATGACCATCATTACAATAAATTAAAGGAAACGTCTCTTATTTAAGAGTCTCTCTCTCCTCGCGCCCGCCAACTGAGACAATAAAATATTTGCAGAATAAATAATTTGTCCCACATTATAATATTTTTGTTGAAATGTAGATTAATTGAAACAAAACTGTCTGCTTGTTCTCATTTCGATCACGGTAGTCAAGTGGTGAAAATAGCTTTGTAGGTAAGGGAAATTTAGGCGTAAGCCACAAAAATGTCATAGAATTTTACGAAAAATAAAATGGTATGATTTTGCAGATCTATGATGCCAACAAATCATTTAAAGAAGCAAAACAAACATAAACAACTTCAAAATAAAGTTCAATTGCAGGAATCAAAACCGGCTGCAGCGCTACTAAACTGCAAAAACTACATGAGCTATCTCCGAGAGTTCTGCAAGAAATTGGCGTTCTGGTAAAAGAAAGAGTTTCTTTAACCAGAACGCCTATTTTTATTCTTAAAAAGCGTTCATATTCACATCGCAATATTAACACAGCGACAATCACTGTCAAAGACTTGTCAAAATGTCCGAGAATTAGAAGCGTTTTTGACAGTTTACGAATGCGATGCGAACGCGACCGAGAATGGCCGCTCTGATAAATAAAAACCAAAAAGTCTTTCTAAAACCCAAATATTTACAAAAACCTCATTTTCTCATGCAAATTTAGGCCAAACCCCGCCAGCAGCTTCGGCAACCATCGCGCCAGTTCGGCGTTTATCGACATCACGCGCGTCACTAGTTCAAGGGCAGACACGCGGAAAATTTCATGGCCGCCTGTTCACGTTTCAACTGATAATTTAATAGGCGTTCGTTGCGTTGCGTAATAATTAAATAATTCTCCTAATCGCAATAATTGGGCCCGAAATGATAAGCCATGTGGAAACCACAATATTTTGTTTCAGTCGCCTGACATTTTTGTGTGAATTCCCATAATTTAATATTCTTAACTTTAATTTTTATTATTAGTTTCTGTGTAGACAATTTAGGGAAACCGATCTAGAGATATTTTATTATTAAAAGGCTGGCGTTTGACTACAATCTCACCTGATAGAAAGCGATGATGTGGTCGACGATGGAGCACGGTTGGCTAGAAGTAACCTATTCACTCTTGACTGAAAGACTCCAGCCGGTCGATTCTGTAAACATGAAGAAGTGAAGGCTTGGGTGGAGTGATCACGAGGTGAGCTGTCAATCCATATAATCAAGATGTTACGTGATCACGAAGTGAGCTGTCATTCCATCTTGATTATATGGATTGACAGCTCACCTCGTGATCACTTCACCCAAGCCTTCACTTTGACAAGTTTACAGAATCGACCGGCAGAAGCTCTTCACAAGGGTCATTCTGTCAGCGGTAGCTTGGCGAAGGCTAACTATGGAGTTTCTTGTCCGTTCTTCTCCATAAGAATCTACCTTTCCGAATGGACAGTAGAGTCACTTTATTAATGTTAAATTGTTATTTTACTGAACTGTAAACGATGACGTTCAAAAGTGCCGTTTAATGGCCTAATTGAAATAAACGTTTTGACTTTTGACTTTTGACTTTTGAAGGCGATTGTCAAAACGTCTAAAATGTATGGGATTGACAACCGCTGTCGAAATGTCATGTGATCGGCTAAAAGTGCCACCAGACCACGATTTTTCTAGACCCTCAGGTTGTAGCTATCAGGAAACACAGACTCCGGCAGGGAACTTGACTCCTCAGCTGTACACATAATGAAAGTATCTCCAAAAAATTTTGTGGGTATTTTTGACAAATTAATGGGAATGATCACTGACATTTCTGTGGCAAATGAAAATTTCACACATCTTGGACTTCTAGACAATCTTTATCGATGATGAAATGTCCTATGCAAAATTTTGCAGAATTAAAATACTGTTTTCATAAGAAGGTTAAAGACACTGAATACCATGAATAAGTAAAAGTACTAACCTAAAAGTGAAGTAAAAATAGAATAATTTGCAAACACAAGTGGTATCGTAATTTTCTGAGACAATGGATTACTAACGTCAGTCCTACAGTCTTACGTCAAAGCAAATTTTGTTGCTTTTTAAATCTTAGAAGTACCTGGATGACCGAGCTTACCTCGTTTTTTTTAAAGTGAAAACAACTTTAGCCGCGTTGTGCACTTTTTGGGATGGGTAAAAAATGTTAAACTCGCGTCAGGACACGTGACCTGATCGAAAATTCGTAAGACGGAGGGAAAGTTCTGAAGTGTTACATTTTTAATGTAATATAAATTGTCATGTTTGTGTACGATAGCGCAATAAATGAATATTGTATTTTACCACATAAATGATAGTACTTTTATACTGATAATTATTGCAATTTGTGTGAAATTATTCCCTAACCATTCCAAAATATCAAAAATGCACAACGTTAATGTTCAAGTTTCACATCTGCCGGCACTCCCGGGGTGCAACCCGGTGTTTTTTTTTGTTAAAAGTTTTCTAAAAATGAAACCTAGCTAGATCGATTTATTTCCCCCGAAACCCCCTGCATACTAAATTTCATGAAAATCGTTGGAGCTGTTTCCGAGATTCAGATTAAATATAAAGAAATAATATACAAGAATTGCTCGTTTAAAAATATTAGATAGATTACAAGCTTTTATTTAACTTCGCACCGTTCGTATGTATGTTTGTACGTATGCAAGTTGTTCATCAAAATTGGCAAAGCATTTTTCGACCATTTGTTGGTATCCGATTGAGCTGAAATTTTACATAAGTTGACTTGACTTCTGGTGACAATGTTATGTGCAATACTCAATATTGTAGTAATTTCAATATGGCCAGCGCTCCAAGATGGCGGATCACATATTTTTTCTCAACCCCCTTAATACGGGTATCGAACGAAAGGGCTTGAACCCAGAGCTTGTTTTAAATATAAATTTTTTTAAGAGAATTTATTCTTTCTAGTAGTTTTGCTTTTGCTGAACTTTTCAGTCTTCGCGCTTCATTGCACTGAAAGTCTGCAATGAGCCGAGTCACAACCACAATCTTACAAAGTAGAACCTATTTTTAATTCTATTGCTCTGTCTACAAAACTCTATGCGAGTAATTAGTAAACTTTTTTTTTTCGAGTTGGTGGTGAACCTTCAACAGTTTTGACCCACTTGTTGAAAAGCCTTATGGCCTGCTCCATTGAGGACTTAATGAATGCCAGTGAGTAATCTAAGTAATTGATGATGCAGTCTCAAAATGCTGAATTAGATTCATGCTGACAGACAGAGACATGCTGAATTAGAGTCACTTTATTAATGTAAAATTGTTATTTTACTGAACTGTAAACGATGATGTTCAAAAGTGCCGTTTAATGGCCTAATTGAAATAAACGTTTTGACTTTTGACATGCAAATAGATATTCTGGCAGGAAGTTGCCGAGAATTTGATAATCCGTCGGAAGACTTACAGGTTTTATTCTCATGATAGTGAAATTGTATTACTAAGTGCCTACCTATCCGATACTTGGGGTCCAAAGGACCAACACAATGAAGTCAGCCATAATAATCCCATTGCCAGCCTTCCGACAGGCGTGATTGAAGTCAAGAGTAGAAATTCATAAAAAGAAAGATTGAGCAGTAATACAGTAAAGGACGAGTGAAACCCTCCCTTTAACGTAACGGAACAATGAAGGCTTTCCAACTCCCGGAGTAGCGTAGGTCAAGTTATTAATAGTCGAACTGAACTTTTACCAACTCATAATGTAAAACCAACCAACCAGCTGTCATCACGAACAAAGCAAAAAAAAAAATAGGTCAACGCCAGGAAATCACGATCTCACCCGATTAACTACAATGGCCAAAAAACTTAGTATTCACGTCCTTCCACATAGTTTGTCAATATCCCTCATGTATTCTGGTTGTTAAGGCGATGACAAGAAAACGACACTGAAAATATGCACTGTTTTAAAAAATGTTGCAAAATCTATTTATTTCTGAAAACTTGATTGTTTCCAAAACCATATACAAAGAAACAAACAATTTTTTTTTATTTTTTTATATTAAATAAAACTTTGTTTTTTTTTAAATCATGCCTTAAAGTATTACTTGCCATTTTACATTAAATAAAATTAATAATAATTTCGTATTACATCAGAATGCAGAACATGGTAGATTACTCAACTTATTTTTGAATAAATCGAAAAAAAAACATATTTCGCAATAAATGACAAGCGAGTCATCGCGCATCTCTTTCTTTCCTACGTTGTCAGAGCAAGACCTCACAAGCCTTGGACTCAAGACTGACAGACCGACACCTTGTCTACAGAGGTTCTTGTCATCGTCTTAAGCACTTAGCAACACCCTTCTATAAAATGGTATAGGCCTAAAACGTGCGTTAGAAACAAGCCGTGTTGCTAGGCACATATCATATCATTATTCCGTAGCCTCACATATGCAAAGTTCGGAATCGACCTTAGGCTCGCTTTTGCAAGGAGTCCTCTAGAATATATTAGTTATATAAATGGTCAAATTTAGATTGTGAAATATGTATGGGGTAAAGGGAACGGACCGTGTGTTTGTTTGTTGATGAAGTATTAATTTTGGCTGTAAAATATAATGTTTATTAAAAACTAGATGTATAAGTAGCTGAATTTTTCAGGACAGATGTTACTGAACACTAAAATGTGCTGAAGTTCTGAGCGCACTAAAATGTGCTGAAGTTCTGAGCGCACTAAAATGTGCTGAAGTTCTGAGCGCACTAAAATGCCTTCTGCATAAGACTTTTTGTCCGCTCAAAAATTAATCTTCCAAGTCAATTTATTTCAGAACTTCCTCAAATAAAAATCCCAAAAAAAAACAACGGGTTGCACTCCGGGAGTGCCGGCAGATGTGAAAACTTGAACATTAACGTTGTGCATTTTTGATATTTTGGAATGGTTAGGGAATAATTTCTCACGAATTGCTTTAATTATCAGTAAAATACAATATTCATTTATTGCGCCATCGTACACAAACATGACAATTTATATTACATTAAAAATTTAACACTTCAGAACTTTCCCTCCGGCTTATGAATTTTCGATCAGGTCACGTGTCCTGTCCACGCGAGTTTAACATTTTTTACCCATCTCAAACAGTGCACAACGCCGCTAAAGAAGTTTTCACTTCAATAATAACAAGCAAATCCGCCACCAAAAACTAACTAATAACTAAACAAAAGCGGTATTGTTGTATGCAAATAATGTTCGGTTACTTGTAACCACGTTCCTCGAATGTATCACGACAGGAAGGGACGCAAGGTTACCGGTTTAACGTATCGTAGTTAGTCAGATTAACGTATTGTTATCCGTAAGTTTAACTAACAACGATCCGTTGTTCCTACCAGGGATGGAGGTGGTTTTATCGGAACCGAAGTTGGGGTCGGAGTTTAAATTGGCTACAATTTAAATGCGTACCAAGTAAAATATGTTAACTTCAAATAAAATAAACCCACTCTATACCGAGGTGCCCAAAGAACAACGTTTTAAGTTCCAAAATAATTATACACTCATAAGAATAATTGTACGTCTTTTTGTCTACTAAAATGGATAAATACTCACCAAATCTTGTTTCCCTGAAATACAATGTTACTTCTGTTACTAGGAGAACTTGGATGCAAGAGCGAGCTAAGCGAGCTCGGGACTTGGGGCACCCCGACTCGGACAGGTTAGGTTAGAAGGGGATGGCGGGGTCAGACGCCGCTATCCCCTTCGTTTTTTTTACACCATAGACCGGCTACGCCTTTTGGTGAGCATTTACCATTCTGGCAGGTATTTCGAATTGTTTGTTAGTAAAATAGGTACTTATCTAGTAGGCGTTTAAACACAAGCAGTTCAAATTTGACTAGTTGGAGTTGGAACCGGAATCGGAGTCCTAAATGGTGGCAGAAGAGACATCGTTAAAGGCAGGCATATTGAAATAAAATATTAGGTATTTATAGGCTATAAAGTATTAGGTGTAATATCAATCGGAAGTTCCGACATGCCGAAGTCGAAGCTCGGTAACATCCCTAGTCTCTTCTATCGGTTAATTCGGAGTTTCAGACCAATAAAGTTCAGTTTGCGGTTATGGCGGAATGCTGACCTAGAAATATAAAAATGTTTTATCGGCTGTTGCTATGGGTCGACTTGGGCGTGTTTATGACGTGGTCGAAAGTTAGGCATGGCCGTTGATGTGGTAAGTGCTGTCTCCTGTAATGGAGTGTTGTATAAGTGAGCTTACAAAATAGACATAGTCTATTTTGTCATACCGCCCCTTTTTACAAGCTTTCATTTAACTTGCACCGTTCGTATGTATATGTATATATATATATATATATATGTAACTTGTCCATCAAAATTTGCAAACCATTTTTCGACCATTTGTTGGTATCCGATTGAGCTGAAATTTTGATTAAGTTCACCTTTAGTTCTGGTGATAATACAATATTGTAATAATTTTAAATATGGCCGCCGCTCCAAGATGGCGGGTTACATTTTTTTTTCAACCCCCTTAAACAAAAGGGCTTGAAGCTAAGCTTGTATTTAAAACAAAAATAAAAATTTGGTAGAATTTATTAAATAAGTACCTAGCTGAAATTAATTCGTTCCCTTTTGATGGTCGAAATATATGAAGGTGGCATTTATTTTAGTTCAATCACAGATTTGACGCCATCAACTGCATCTAGACTGCTTAAAAAGTGCTTTTTTTGGAACTTTTTGTCTATTTTTGCAAGTCAACCTTTTTTATATTTGCATTTTATCTTTACTGTATTTCCGATATAGAACAACACCCTTAAATATGATAACGCATTTCTGTAAACCATGTATAATCTTCGAAATTCAATGTTATCACAACATTTGGCGTTTTAGGGAACCGGAAATGATAAAACGCCTACTGTATCAAACACAGATAATATATCTTTTCAGTTTGAAGAAAAACGATAAAGACTAAAGCCACATCGATATAAAATCTCAGTAATCCATAATTATCAAAATAAATCTGAAATAATTGGAATCAGCCAATGTCTTGGCAGCATACAGCTGAGAAAATCGCAATAAAAATAATCGAAATAGACATATAAAATCATGATCTCATAGTGTCCCTTGATAGCTAAGCTCTTCCTAAAATACCATAGTTACATTGTTAAATTACTACGTCACAGTCAAAACTGTTAATCGGACAAAATCACATTTAACTGCAAAAAATTGTGAAAATTGCTTGGGAGAGGTTGAAACTACATTTTAATCACCTATTAACATTAATTTAGGTACAAACCTATTATGTGGGTTGCTTTTTTGTGAACCTTATAAAATATATTTTAGTGGAAGAAAAAGAAAAACAGAAAGCACACGGATAAAACTATTGATATCGAATAGACAAATGCATCTTAGGCGACCACTGAAAATCAGCGCCATGCTGTGGGTCCCCCACGGCACAGCATTACGCTGAGTGCCCTTTTGCATCTACTTATACCTATTCATACTTTTGTTATTTTATGAATTTTATTTTTTTCTTATTTAGTTTTTAACGCGTCTTTACTAATATAATTTAAGAACTAACACTATCGTTTAGGGTTTAGTTTAAGAAAAATAAAATTATGTATGTGGTAGGTATGTCGTTTTGTGGCAATTAAATGCTTTTTCTTCCTTTCTTTCTTCCTTTCTTTCATAATAAGTATAACAGTTAAAAACCAGTCAAAATAAGTTTTGACCAATTAACAGTTTTGACTGTAACAACAAAATTTCTCTAATTCCCAACATTCGCAGACGTTATTAAAGATAACCTGTCAACTGTTGGTATTTTGTCGCATTTGAAGTTATTACTTTATTCCGTCGGCTTTCCGTCAAGTCATATATTAGTAAAACTTCCCGAAGCACTCCAAGGTTATGTGATTTATGGAACTACATGGCTGTTGGTTTTTTCTTCATATTTTCTTTGTAACTTTAATTCTTTTTTGCTTGAGTACGGGAAATTGGCAGCACTTCTATTTGATATGACAGAGTACTTTGTTGTACTGTTTTACGCGATTTTCATTGAATTGCGAATATATTTGAGATTTGAGCTTCGATGTGATGTGTATTGAGTACTTAACCTTACAAGATACCGACTGGTTTATTATTACTAGTCTGATACTTGTATATTCCTTTGTTCCTTGAAAATTTTAAAATCGCACATATACGCCAATTAGTCAGGCAGATCATGTACACTTTTTTTTTTCGGGGTGTATCCTGATGGATGTCCTCCGCCCTGGGTCAGACTCTTACTGACTAAAACCACCCCGGTGTTCCATCTCCCACCTACGCCGGGGATCGCGGGAATGGATGCGACTTCCGTAATCCCCGGCTGAGATCATGTACACTTGACCTAACCTCATCAGGTTAATTCTTGAAACTAAACTTTGCTCTACCATTAATTTTTTTTCTTTGAAACTCGATCCTGACCAACCACAACATGCAAAAAAAATTGGTAAACAATAACGTTTTATATCCACAGCCCTGTTCCCGGCTATCAATACACACGACCGTCATTCACACCATCATAAAAATAAATTTGAAACAAACTCAGCCATTAACGTGAGATATATTACCCCGGATATATTCGGTGTAACAGTAGCGACACCTACACGTATATGTATATTAATATGTATGGCACCTCGCTTATACATATCTATTATCATATACTTACATATATTTTGAAACTGGCAACCTTGATTGTTAGATCAATGATAGAAATTCGAAATCGTTGATTCTACACTGACCTAGGGGAATTGTGCCAACCGAAAAAAAGTCGAATAAATTATTTGACGGAAAATTCCGATGAAGAAAAATCCGTTTAATATTGTAGTTGATATACTTCCGTAGATTCTGTTCATACTAGAAATGATGATTTATTTTTAATAAGAAAGCAACTACAAGCTTTCATCTACAATATAACGAATTACTAAACTTTGTGGTAGCTTCATGAATATGGAGCTACTATTGAGGTTCTTATTATGTCGCGATAGCATTGTTTCATTAATCCTTTGGGATCTTCCGACTGACCGAGAGTCTCGAGAGTGCGGATATGATGTGAACATTAAAAATAAAAAACTGATGAACGAAGTATTTACTGTGTAAATATTAGTAAGAACCATAGACTCAGGAGTCTACGTTCCATAAATTTCCTTTTCCTTTTGCGCAGGGCCTTCTGTATCAGGGCCTTTATCCAACTGCGTAACGCCAGCTTCGACAGATGGTCGTCGAAGCTTTTGGCCATGAGGCCTTTGGCCGTAACGACAATCGGCGCAATTACAGCCGAGTCCACATTCCACATGTCGACAACCTCGTGTGCTAAGTCGAGATGCTTGATTTGCTTCTCTTTCTCAGCTTTCACGAGGTTCCCGTCATGCGGGCTGGTAACAATCTTATTGTTAGATTATATCATTGCACGTGTAAGCGGGCACACACCATTCATGCCTGGAGGCTTAATTAGTTTGATTTACTTGTTAATGCTTGAGTTTGTCTGTTTTTGATGGCTTAATGGAGTGTGCTAGCTAACAAGTGTCAATTAATTTCATTTATAATTTGATTTACATATAAGGTACCCATAATATTTTTCTGTGTCATGTTTTGTAAACTTCCTTTGCATACTACTGCATAAATTTAAGTTTTTAAAACTTAACAGACAGATGTGTTGCTGGGGAGTTTGTTGTGCCACTTCTTCTTCGCAGCTAAAACACTAGGAAGTGGTGACGGGCGGGCGTTTTGGGGGACTATTTTTATGTAGAACTTTGACGTTCAAAAAGTGCTGGCACTCAGCCTAATATGAATAAATGACTTTTGACTTAGACTTTTGATTTTCGACGGGTTTTTGAAGTCCAAGACTCCAATTTCAAAGCCCGTACTCCTGCGCTGTCATCCTATACATAAGTCTATCTCGGCCGGCCACAGAGCAGCTCGTAAAACACAGATGCGACGTAGATACAGTGTTAAGCTCTCACCGTGATGGCCGCCACTTAATCAAGGGCTTCTGCATTACTCTGCAGCGACACTGCAGTGCTTGCTAGTAGTTTTAACTGTAGGTATATAGCAGAGCTCAGCAAGGAGTTATTGAAATGGGGCGGTATAATGTTTGAAAGCTGGGAGATATATACGCAATAGACACTAATGATAATAATAGAGGTGTTTTGACAGATTGCGACTGCGATGCGGATGAGCACGCTTCTTGAAAATAAGAGAATGTGTAATGTACATCTGTAATTTGAATATAAATTCAAGTAATGTAGTCATAGTTGCTGGAAAAGTAAGAAAAGAATTAACTGACATGAGAATTTTAATTCAAATTCTCATAGAGCTATGTTTGTACATGGTTCTATTACGTTTATACAAGTAACGAATTGTCACAATCAATTGAAGATCTGGGCAAGAATGTGGTTGAAAGAATCTGAACAGAATCAAAGAAGGTTATCAAATAAATAATTAATCAGAAGGTGATAAGACTAATAATCACGCTTATCTTATCAAAAGTCATCGATAGACAGATCCCATCGACTATAAAACACCCGATTTTCGGGTAAGTCAGTTAAATTTTCCGCATGTTTAATTACTATCTTAACGATCGATCTGTGTGTTGTTTTGCGGCATTCCGAGAAATCTAAGATAGAGAATTTGTCTAAGATAGATACGATCATATGATTGGTATTATCTTTATCTATGATTATATCTTTAGACATACGGTAACATCTATGCGGATTTTAAACCAAACTGGCCTTGAGATGATCCATCCATTTGTATTCACCGATTCGCGTCAAGCATGACGCTCTCCCAAAATCTGCGAAGAATTTACAATTTATCTTTTTATGCAGCAGTAAATCATACAGTGCCTGGACACAGCCTATTGAATGTCGTAGGAAGCTCGTGAATTAAATATACAAATGTTATAAAAGTGAATCAGCAGTAAATGTGTTCCTCCAGTGAGTCTAGTGACCCAAATATAACAGCTGATCACGTCATTGTGTAATAGGAATAGCACCTGTGTTATGTTGTGGGCATTTGAGAAAATAGACTTTTCATAAAATGTCTAGATAGTGTGAAAGTTTTGGAGCGGAGGGCATTTTTACAAAATAGTTTTCAATTAACACAATTTCTTTAAATAATGTAAACATGTTGCTTTATTATTAGGGTATTAGTAGCTGATAATTAAAACGTAGGAGTCGTAACAATTACGACACAAATGTCAAATATTCTGGTGTCCTAATGTACTTTCAATTTTTTATTGTATAATTATGTGACTTACCGTGTCATTAATAGTAAACACTTGACATGATGTCACAATAAAAGTTAGTGAAAGACTTAAATGTTAATCGAAAATCTATGAAAAACAATAAAATTTGCGACATTCATTAAAATACAGACGACCTCCGTCAGTATTAACATTGTAAAGATCAAATTCAAGACTTAGCGTAGTGCAAGCTTCAACAGAACAAGAGGTCAGCTTATACTGGTTTTTGTTACTACTGACGTGCAGCCTGCTATACAAACATTAACTCATTTTAACTTAATGCAACTGCTGTTTCAAGTTCGAACAACTAACGCGTCAAGAAAACAGTTACAATACTACAAGACTTCTTGAGTGACAAACCAATACATATATTAAAGATATTATGTGCCTGTTAATGACTGCGGCACATTCAGCATAATTGAGGAAGAGTGCGAAAATTTATCGTTCATTTGGCGATACCAGAATAGTTCTAGCTTTTATATTCGCGGACGGAGAGTCTGACATTAATATAGGAAACGATGGTTTGAAGGCCGATGGGCGTGACGCATTTGATTCTAGGCATCAGAACGATATACTTTTGATGACAAGTCGTTTATAATTTTCATTGGCCGCAATGTTGTGTGCAATGGGAGTTATGTAATGATGCTGAATCAAATCTTTCGTGTTAGTTAGATTTCTTTCGTTATTTTTGTATTTTTTTTTTCGCGTCTTCGTACGTGAAAGAAAGTACTTAAGCTTATTGATATTGACATTAACGCCTCCGTAACAATTTCAAAAGACTTTCAAAAGCTATTGAGAGAAAATGTTATTTAAGGAATCTTTTTGTATTTTTGTTTGCCTTACTTAAAAGAAAATAGTTGAGGTTAACGTTTGAAAGATACGTCTTTGTAAATTCTGAAACAAAATAACCTTGTGAAAATACTTGTATACATGAACTAAGGATATCTTTCTAAACACCTTATGGTTGACTCAATAAGAGAATCAACCTTGCGATCTTTTTACAATACTTTTACTTATTTTAATTCAATGTCAGACGGTTCCTTCCTAATTGGCATCATTATCTTTAATTATGGAGGTTTCCTAGAACCTAGCCTTAGTGGCAAAGAAAAAACAAATTTAATCCATGAAAAAACTCAGGACATTCTACATAGAAAAGCCTTAAAACATATTTCATGGAAAGGAAAAGTCTTAATACCAACATTTAACATAAAAACTCTTGAGACGCAACAATAATTAAAAACCTCGGAGGCCAAAGTTAAATAGAAAGAAAGAAAGAAAAGAAAGAAAGAAAAATGTTTATTTGGGACTCGCACAAGACAAACAAACCAGTAAAATAAAATTAATAACTAAACAGTATAATAAAATAATTATCTGTGCGAGGCCAAAATGGTCCCTATCTCAGCTAAATGAAACATTCTCAAGTACACTGAATTAATGACAGTGCTATAACAAATTATGAGTCCCTGACCCAATTTTTATCTCAACGGACATTATCTGTATGTTACCTAAACATTTTTGTAAAACCGTACACATACAGTGTTGCTAAAAGTCAAAATATTTTTGTTCACGCGGTTTTGAAAGTTTCTATAGTTAGAACAACATAGTAACAGCTATGAGGCGGGAGGCATGAGCTAATCTATGAAAGTTGGATCTGACATATTGGTATTTGATTAACTTCACATGTTGTAACTATTATTTCAGCAGCCAGGAAAATAATTATAGAAGTGAACATTGGAGAGGCAGAGTCATTCTAAAATAGACTCAGTGAGATGTAAAACGGCTTCATAAGGAGGTTTTTCTTGGAATGTTTAGTATGTTGCGCTTCAATTTCTCAAGCGTGATTAATTTTATTTTACGCAAAGGCAAAGGCAACACGTTTATTTCAATTAGGCCATTAAACAGCACTTTTGAACGTCATCATTTACAGTTCAGTAAAATAATAAAGTGACTCTACGGACAAGAAACTACATAGTTACTCTTTTCAAATATTGGTTTTACAAAATTTGGTATACAAAAATTAATTTAATATTATGCGAGGACGATACACCTAAAGAATGCTAATTATAGGAACAAAGTATTACCCGCAGAGGTAAACTTATTCATTTTCTAAATCAATTTAGGTAAATGGTACTCACATATTTACACAGAAAGCCAGAAACCTGAATACTTGGTTTGTGGCGGTCAGATGTTCGCCCTATGTTAAATACTGGAACCCAGCTACGTCCGGCTAGACTGGAAGCCTCCCAATACAGCAGGGAAAATCCTAGGCAGATTAATTGACAGAATGCTTGTGAATTGGTCTCAAAAATCTTTAGAATAGTTCTAAAGATTTTTCTTTAGAACTATTCTAAACTTTCATTTGTAACTTTTTTTTACTTTCAAATCTGTACCTGCATAGATAACATATAATATTACACACTTCTCGATCGATGATGTAAATTGTGTCTATGGAGGCCCATGAGAACGGAAAGTAGCATATTATCATGGCATCCAATAAGGTTGACACGATTATGATGTATCCCGGTATAAGGTGCTCGCTTTTATCTAGCACCGGATGAGGAACAACTGATATCTACATATACTGCGTTTTACTTTCTGTTTCATTATTATCAGTATGGGAATTTACTATGGGAATGTAAGTATTATACTCGTAATATGTTTTTATTTTAAACTATGTTACTTTAGAAGTTTAGATTCTGTTCTGACGTGTCAAACACGTAGGTTGACAATTTGGCGTGATGTAGACTTTGAACGTTGAACTTTGCCATTTATTTGATAACTCTAAATGATTAATTGTTTTTTTAATTATTTAATCAATTTAGAAGTGTAGGGAGACCCTTTTATGTTTCAAAAGGAAGAATCGTCTATAAAATATAGTATAAAGATAAAAGAAAAAGAACAATTGGGTTACCTATGAAAGCGCTGTTTTTTTAGTCACTTTGAACACGGTTACTTTGGGAGTTTTAAATCAATGAAATTTTAAAATAAGACCTAATAAATAAAATCTAAGGGAAAGATGACGTAGCGAAATAAACTTGTATGTTAGAGGTTATTTGCTAAAAGAGCTTTCTCTTCCATTATTCTTCATCAAATAAAAGGTCACAGCCTCACAGCATTAAGATAAATATATATAAATAATAATAAGACCATAATGACAGATGATATAGGTAACAGTGACATAAATCGAGAATATTTCTCAATACCTCTAAAAATACATAAAAGTCGTCGCCGTTCGAATTTAGAGATTAGTTTTACGACCTGGAACGTTGTTAATGTTTATAAAATTTATTATAAAACAATAATAAGCATGTGGGTCACGTCTGACGGTATATCATGTTCTATACATATGTATATTGAAATATTTCCGCACTTTAGTGCTTAACAAAATATTTAAGTCTCGTATCATATTGACTTCCTTATTGGACTAGGGGCCGTTGCTATAGTGATAGCGTCTGTTGAAGATCATGTATCCCTTAAGACAAAACTTACCTTAAGTGTTCAAGATGCCATCATTTACACTATAATAAAATAATAATATTTAAAGAAGTATAGTTTGTAAGCTTGGATGGAGAGGGTACCTAGTCTCTAAAACTATTCATCCATTGAAAAACTGATTCACTGATAGAAAGTAGTATAGTCGTTGAGAGAAAATGGTTGCTGCAGAGCGCGAGCGACGCCGCGATTTTTTTTTTTCATTATACATATAAATGTTTTTTTTTAGAGACCTATCTACGCCTATTTCTACCATTTGTTACTCAAAAAATCCTTAGTCTGTAATTAAATTACACAAAACACACACAAATTAAATTGGTTTGTCTATTTTTTATCCATTTCCATAAATTATATTTTATGCGCCTTCCATTAGTTCATACATAATTACTACCCAATAAATTATTTTTATACACTTAAAACTAACATAAATATTTATATTCTTAAAGATGTGGTACCTTAATTAAATGCTCAGACCATTTTTCATATTTGTAAAAATAACTTAATATGTATGTGCGATCTTAAATTCGCATAAATCGCTGCGCGCGCGCCGCCTACAAACGTTCGTTTGATCTGCCTAGCTTGTGTTATAACGCGCACATTACTACACCGATGTAAGATCGTGCTTCCGTCGTTTTCCTTGAAAAATCACTTTTAGTATCGTTCTACTAATTGAAATTGCCTGAAATTCAGGTCAAGCGAATAGATGAAGAAGATGAAGAAATTGTCTGTAACTATCCCGGGATTTATTTATTGATCCGTTGTTAGAATAATTTATTTGTAATTCGTCGGTTCGCTCACTTTTCACAATAATTTTGATCCATAAATCAAAGTGGGTGTTCGTTTAAAATTAATTTATCTTTCTCATTATTTTAGCAAACTATCTGACTTGTCATGTGTGGACGAATAATATTTTTTTGTGTATTTTATAAATTAAACTTTACTGCTTTGTATAAAAACTAAATTATGTTTCCTTTATTAAACGACCTACATAGAACTAATATCAAAATGTTGTTTAAAAAAACTTTATGGAGACTTGGAAATTCTTAAGAAAACCCAATTCATCACACATGCCTGCTACATAAGCGCCAAAACAGTTTCATTTTCACTACAACGCGGCGTTTGAATACGAATTCCATTATTTACGTATAATTTAATTATTTTCGCACGTAACATTGTCTGTCCGTCCGTATTTAGCGATATCGACAATGTATGACGCACTATACGAGTAGTGGGCGTGTATGTGGGAACATCGATAAAACCCATTTAAAGACATGAGGAAGTGAACGCCTGTTCACTGGTTATGGTGAGTATCGCTGGCGGGTCTATCCATGAATATGAAGAATGGAGTGAGCAATACCGACACAAAATTGACTACTGTACAAGTTGTCCCAGTAGTGTGTGGTCATGACGGCGAGCGTTGGGTGGTTCGCTGTCCGATCACCACCAGGACAGGGTCGATGGCGCGTTGTGTTTCACGCGCGCCTCAAAGAGATGTCAGCATAGAAGACGTGGCCCGCTAGGGCCAGAGCCTGCCAGGGTTGCGGAATTTGTTCGAAAAAGTCAACGCGGCCCTGGAACGCAAAGGGCTTTAGAAGGAACACGGATGGGTTTTAGTCAGTAAGTGTCTGACACGCCCTTCCGCTCCACGCGACCGGAAGAAGTCATTTGATGACTTCCCACCCTTAAAAAAAAAATGTGTGGTCATATTTAGGAGTGCTGTTCTGTATCTGTTATACAGTTACGAAACAATATCAAAATATTTTTTTCCTGACTTAAAATCCCGACCGCAAAAACCGGCCAAAAGGTGAAAATAAAAACACTTTTCAAGTAGTCTGATGCAGTTGCTGTCATCGAATATCCTTAAATATGACCACGTACTTCTGAAACACCCTGCATAAAAAGAGACAAAGCTACTGTTCGACCACTACTTACCTGTAGGTATCTGTAGGTCGTAGTGAAGAAGGTGACACTGCAAGCCTGTCAAACTGCATAGCAAGACTGCTCTCAGGTTTTTTGGCTCCTGATAGATAACCCATAACGAATTTCAAAGATGTTCCAATGACAGGCTGGACAAACGGTTTAATCTGCTTTCCGAGGCACGGAAGAAATTCAGTGTGTAACGGACGGTCACCCATCCCCTCGGCAAGCGTTGCTTAACTCTGACATTCGATCCGTTTGGTTATTATTCTAAGCCATGAGCTCGTCAGCACACAGCCACACAACAAAACCTGTGACGTTAAAACTTGACCCAATCTTGATTCTAGAGTAGGACGACTATTGGCCTTGTGATCGCTTTCTCTCTCTTACACTATTCACTTCATACCCGGATAAGGAAAGCTCCGTCCATTCTCCTCGTGTAAGGGTCTACCAGACACGTAATTTAAAAGCTTGACATCTCTATTCACGATTTGGCTTGCGGCGTTAGTAAAGTGTGAGGTACAACACTAAGGATCGAAACACGCGATTGTTTTGTGATTGCATGTTGAAATGGTCAAACATTATGTCGGATAATAGCCTAGCGTATGTTTTAGGTTGCTGTAGGTTTATTTTTAATTAGTTACAAGAAAGAAAATTGTTTATTCTGCACAGACAAAACGCACATCATCAATCAAAAACATCATTTCTTACATCTGTACCTACCATGAAAAGAATCTTGAATAAATTGTATTTCGTAAAATAATTGTCGTAAACACTGTTACTGTCACTGTATATCCTATCTTACTTCATTTGTACAATTATAAGTTGTAATTTTTCATTGTAATTTTTTATTTGTTTTTCTTATTGTTTCCATAGCAGTTTATGCGTACAGTGTAGTGCATGTAGTGCTCTTATTTAAGTGATGAGGCACTTAAACTTAAGTCTGGAATGATTTCTCGTAAATATTATAGTGTCGAAATTGTTAGGATCGCAAGAGCTGGATGCCATATGGGAAAAGCTATGGCCCAGCAGTGCGATGGCATAGGCTGACAGTATTACTCGCAGTTTCTGTAAGTAGGTACAAATTAAGCTAGACGAAAAGTACCGAGTTTCATTTTCTTTTGTTGACAAACCTTTCACTTTAATTTTGCTCCTTTCTTAATTATGTGACGTGTAATACCTCTTAAGGGGCCATTGTACTCATAATTAGAACAACTTTTACTATGGGACACCATTGAAAACGCGAAAAAAAAAAAAAAAGAGTCCCCGATACATTTCTGATTTTTTTTTCGCGATTTCGGGATTGGTCCCATAATAAAAGTTGTTCATAATGATAACTACAATGACCCCTTAAGAGGTATTGCATTTATTCTGTTACACGTTGTATATTTGATATTTATTAGTATATTAATTGGTATTTTATTTAATGTTATTGTCTTATTAGTATTGTTTAGAAAGTTTGTACACTGACAGCCCTACATCGATCTCCTTTCGTGCAATCCATCCAAAGGTTGTCTGTAAAAGATTGCCTTGTGCGATAAGACCGCCCATTGTACAGTCAGTTACCACAAGTACCTCACCCACCTTTGCATAAATGGTTGAGTTTTATAATTCTTTTATATTTTCACCATTTCAGCAAAGTAGATAAAATATAAACAAATAATAAAATTCTATCGATTCGTATTCAAAAAAATCTCAACCATTTATGCAAAGGTGGGCCAGTTAATTGTAGTTACTGACTGTACACTTGTTTTTATAAATGATTGCCCTATTCTTATTACGAGGTGAACAGTTAAGTATATAATAAGTAATAAACTATAATAATCCCGATATATTGAGGCAAATATTGGTATTATTTTTCAAAATTTTGTCTACTCACTTAACTATGAAACATAAACTTGATAAACCCAAAAAATCACAGATTTAAAAAGCAACGCAAACATCGACCTAACCTTATCAAAACAGAGTTCACGAAACTCGCTTGACCTCACTTAGCGCCATCTTGTTTTTTTCATTTTCATCAGTTGCATTACTGCATGAGGGATGTCCTCATGCAGTAATGCAATACCCTGAAAAATATACTTGATCCGTCCAAGATGAGTTTTGGCAAAAGCGAAATACATCTAAATAGCCTTATAGGGCCTCTGAATGATTCTTCGGCCCCTTTTCATCAAATCTTTGGGTTATTTTTCGAGGGATGGACATAGAAAAACGAATAGAAGTGATACGAAGGAGCAGTAATGTTATTTTGGGGTAAAGGGGTGATTCTAAATAAGGGAATGACGATTTATTTGAAACAGGTGGACCGCCCCAGCTTCGCTCGTATGTAGATGTTTTTTCAAAACTTTCTTTCATAAGAACCTTCTCCTGAAAATAACAAACACAACAAAAAAAAATTAGCGAAATTGATCCAGCCGTTCTCGAGTTTTACGCTTAGCAAACGATTTTTTTTTTATTTACATAGATAGATTAACTTTCGCTCCTTTTAGTTTCAGCAAACATAAATTGATGAAGTTTTCAATAATTATCTTTGGAGGTATTCATTTTTATTTCGGTACATTTACACAAGCTCCCGCAGACTAGTTCGAAGCGACAATGCGACATAGCCTTTTCATTGAAAATATTCTACATATTACAAGCAGTGTTTTGTCAACTTGAAATAATTCCGGGAGAATTTATCTGACAGAAATGTAATATCAAACGCTATTGAAATATCCGGGAGTGCCATATAATATTTCAATAGCCGTGTGCCTTAACAAAAACTTACAAACAAGCCATACTCACTCACCTATGATCAAAACTTAGGCAAAGTATTTTCTAACATACGAAAATAGCTTGCAACCCTAAAATTAATATAATATATCTTGGGACAACTCACACACGGTCATCCGATCCCAAACTAGACAGAGCCTGTGCTTTGGCAACCAGACAACTGATAAACATACTTATATATTTCTAAATACACACATATTATAGACAAATTACAGCCAGACACAGAACAAATGATCATGCTCATCACACAAAGATTTGTCCTGGGTGGGAAGCGAACCCACGACCTCCGGTTTAGCAGTCAGGGTCACTAACCACTCGACCAACAGGCCAGCAATTAGATAACAAACTACGATGTCCTTCAACAAAGAGCGGCACCCCTGCGCGCTGCGTGAGCAAAGTTCAACTCACGAACTTACAAATAGTTTTATCATTCCCTAGACAACTTTAACAACTGCGTTGACCACTACATGACATACTAAAATAACAATATATCTTGCTGCAAATTGTTTTATAATGTTTAAATACACTTTTGAAATGAAAATTATAAAGTGGGTGTTGGTGTTGTACAGTCCCCACTTGGGAGTTGTACAGTCATCGACATATGGTATGGTTGTGTCAATACGAGTCTGTTTACCCTTCGGAGGTCAAGGTCGTAAGGGTCATGTTTTTAATTTATTTAAACTTAATGTACAATAGTGGTACACGGGCGGACTTAATGCATCAAGGCATTCTCTACCAGTCAACCTTTATGTTCAAAAGACTGCACTGGTAGGTTTACAACAAATAAAAATAAAATTTAAAATAGAATTTTGTTTCGGAAAGAATACACAAATAATATATTATGTAATTAAAATAACTAGCTGTCTGGGCTTAGCCGTAATTAAAATAAAAATCTAAACTATATTTTAGTATGCTATGCTGGGGCCGTTTTAGCGTAATTTTGCCAATAAACGCATTTGTTTTATTTTTACCTATACCCTGTTTCTGAGGCAACGCTGTTTGTCATAACACTATTGGTTGTTTAGTAGTTAACGGACAGATAAATGACCGATAAACAACCTCAGAAACCGGGCACTAGACGCCTGCTGTTAGGACTGGTTCACCTGGAAGAATTTAGGGGAGGTCTTTACCCATCACTGGAGCAGTACTTGCTGACTAAAATTACAAAAGGGTTTAGAGAATTGATTATATATATTTTTAAACAAGCTTCTATTTAGCGGCCATTGAATTTAGTGTCATGTTATTAACATTATCGTTTTCTACTCTTCAAGCCCTTTCGCCCTTTCGTTTGATACCCATATTAAGGGATTTGAAAAAATATCCGCCATCTTGGAGCGGCGGCCATATTGTAATTATTACAATATTGAGTTTTGTACATTGTATTGCCACCAACAAATAGTCGAAAAATGGTTTGCAAATTTTCACGAACAACTTACTTACATAAATACAAACAGTGCAAGTTAAATAAAACCTTTAAACAATGTTTGTGAAACTGACCTACATGAAACTAGAAGCACCAGTAGTCTTCCTTACATCACAAGTATCGCACACCTACTTTCGAGTATTGCCAATCACTTTAGTATTCACGACCACGGGTTTGGTTCGAAAGTGAATAAGTCAGAACTACTGTAAAGCTTTCTGTTACTGAATTTTATGACTAGCATCCTAGCATTATGTTAGGAATAGCAAATTTACAATACCATATAATAAAGCTGAAGAGTTTGTTTGTTTGGACGCGCTAATCTCTGGAACTTTTTTTTTTTGAAGTTAGAACTTCTTTAGGCGTGTTGAGCACTTTTTGGGTGAACAGAAATCATGGAACTCTCGTCACTGAACGCTTTCCATGAGCTATATGTTCACTGTGTATATATGTGTACTTTTTGGGTGATCAAAAATCATGGAACTCGCGTCATCGTCAACGCTTTAGCTTTCGCTTAGTTTTCACTTCTATCGACAGTCCCCAAAGCTGAAACTGCCCTGCATGTTTTTTTTTAGGATGGTAAATCATCAAATGACTTCTTCCGCTCTGGGTGGAGCGGAAGGGCGTGTCAGACTCTTACTGACTAAAACCCATTCGTGTTCCTTCTAAAGCCCTTTGCGTTTCAGAGCCATCCTATGTAATCTCTGGAACTACCAATTGGATTTGGAACATTCTTTTTTATATGTGAGCCACATTCATGAGGAAGGCGGGAACGGAAAATTCCTACGGGAACGAGAAATTCCTACGGGAATATAAAACTAGTTGTTGTTGTAGTTATGATTATCATTGTAAGGCTCGCGTTTAACCACAATCTCACCTGATGGAGGGCGATGATGTGGTCGACGACGGAGCACGCTTATCTAGAATTAACCCATTCACTCTTGATTTAAAGACCCCCAGATTGTAGCCATCAGGAAACACAGACTCCGCCAGGGAACTGTTAAGCTGTACGCGCAANAGCCATCCTATGTAATCTCTGGAACTACCAATTGGATTTGGAACATTCTTTTTTATATGTGAGCCACATTCATGAGGAAGGCGGGAACGGAAAATTCCTACGGGAACGAGAAATTCCTACGGGAATATAAAACTAGTTGTTGTTGTAGTTATGATTATCATTGTAAGGCTCGCGTTTAACCACAATCTCACCTGATGGAGGGCGATGATGTGGTCGACGACGGAGCACGCTTATCTAGAATTAACCCATTCACTCTTGATTTAAAGACCCCCAGATTGTAGCCATCAGGAAACACAGACTCCGCCAGGGAACTGTTAAGCTGTACGCGCAATGAAAGTATGTTTCCAAAAAGTTTTGTGATGATGTCCACCTTGTGCCGGTGGCGTATCACCACAGGACTTGTAGCCGATGGAATTAACTTGTGTAATTCCGACGCACACTCTCCGAAATATAACCGGTACACCGACAGTCTGGCACCTTGAGGTCGACGTTCAAAGCTTCGGAGCTTTGACTCCACTGCATCATGAGTAGATCTTGAGCCTTTAAGCCGATCAGTAGACGTAATGATGATGATGAATTTTCTTCCTAACTCATACACACCCTTAAGGTAGAACCACTTAAAACTCAAGGAAGTTAGGAACAAATCTCGAAGTCCATTAAAATGTGCGCACCACGGTAAAGGGAGAACTTAATTACTTTATACTCATAACGATAATACACCAATAAGCTTAATCCAAGGTGACTCGACATACGCGCGATGCGATAAAGATGGGAACAGATTTGTCACGATCGACGCGGGAAATATTAGTTGGTTGAAGGAGTAAGAGTATCTATCATCATCATCATCATACCAGCCGAAAGACGTCCACTGCTGGACATAGGCCTCCCCCAAGGTGGGGGTTGCCATAATCACCACGCTTGGCAGGCGGGTTGGTGATCGCAGTGTACCTGTTGCAATGCACAGAAACACAGAAAATGCTGCTGCCCATTCTCTGGTGAGTATCTATGCTTTTTTGTTATTTTGCAGCTTTGTCAATATTGTACAAAGCATTGCGCTCCTGATTTCTAGTAACCATAATTATTAATGCATACCTCCAACAAAATGTAAGCATCAACAACTTTTAATGTAACTGTAATTGAAGCATGCCACGAGCAATTAAATCGCAACTTGTAAATCAGGTTCTAATGTCAATTTCAGTAAACAGAAAGGAAAAAATATGTACTTATAGGCTTGCTATTGTTCACCGATGTTGTGTTACAAGTCTGTTCCCGCAGACGCAGCTATTCGCGATTAATTCTAGCTCTTTTAAATTCTATTCATGCGTCACGCAATATCTCTATTCGATATTACAACCCCAAGGTTTTTTCCGTTTCGCTCACGTAGCGGGCCCCTAATCCGCGCGGCGTGAAGATATTTTCGCGACGTTCTGTGTGGCCACTAGAATAGAGAATCCCTTTTTGTAACTGTAATGAGCTTCCCACTCCTTCGCTCGCGTTGAAAAAGAGGCTTGTAACCATCTCCAGGGTCCCTATTTCTGTACTAAAATTCATCAAAATCGGTTCAGCGATTTAGGCTTGAAAGCGTAACAAATAAACTCATAATATAAATAAAGATTAGGATAGGAATTAAATAAAAACAATATCTTGATAACATCAAAATCTGCCAACACAAATACTGTGCCAATGTGGAGCCACTTCGGAGGATTTGTTTGGTCTCCGTTTCTGCCCTTTATGCTCAACCACCTGCATCTTCTAGGATCTGAATGGAAAACGACAGAGCTCTCTAAGTAGCTACATACTGGAAAGACTAACTTATAAAAGTTTACTGAGGCAATCGACGCGATAGAAGAAAAACGAATCATAATAACAGAATTATGGAATAAATCTCGACTTTGTTTTGATTTTACTATGTAAACAAAACGATTTAGACCCTATGGGGCGCGCTTAATCAGTCAAATTGTTGTGGTAAATCTTAACAAGAGCGTTTTACAAGTTAAAGAGATGAATGTGTGCGAATAAATAAAATTAAAGGAACAATACTCCCCTCATAATTTCAAATTTGAATGTCAGCTGATCGTTTTAGGTTATCGATGACAACAGGTACCAAATCTCGTGTTTTATCGATTGTTTTTCCAGGGTAAAACTAATCCTGTGTACTTACGCTGTGATATTAATTTTTCACAAATAATTACATCCTAATTTCACTTAAATACTAATTAAATATACTTTTACAATATGTTTTATCACAAATTTGACGTGTCACTCGGGCAGTGTTACCAACTAGTCCCCTTAAAGATAATTTATTTCTTGTTGCTTAGAAACTCTGTCTCTTCTCTTCAATCTTCATTTTAGAAAGCTGATAAATTAAAATACAAAAGGGCATGGCAAGAGACATATTCGTAGACATTTCACATTTCAATTATTTTTAAACTCAAACGCAGTATTCCAACCCGCTAAACGCTCAGCTCATGCCCCCGCTAACTCTACAGCCACACTTAAACAAGGAATCGATTCAGCTATAAATCGGCAGCCATGGCGACATGACTTGAATATTATTATAACTCGTATTTATTGAGGATTAGCCCACCGCTGGGACTGCGAAATATGCTGTGTGGGACTTTTTTATTTCTTAATTTATAACACCTGGATGTCAGGGGGAACTTATTTGGGTGGAGTCGTTTTCTAATAGTTATTTGCATGTTTTATGGGGAACAAAACCGCAAATATGAGGCTGGTTTAACCCGGATCTCTACTCATATTTCTTATTGGCGATATCTTTCTCTTTCTTTTTATTTCTTTTCTTTCTTTTTTTGAAGTCGATAAGTTACCAGAAGGCGTATTCTCCTACTTAAAAACGTTCAAGTCAAGTCGCATTATCATCACAGCGACGTTTAATGCCAAAAACTTTTCAAAATGTCGGGGAATTCGAGATATTTTTGACATATTTCGACTACGATGCGAATGGAACATTCCTTAAATTTACGGCAATTGCCCCTCTGATAAATACAAGTCTGGTTGGAACTCATTAAAGAGTTCAAAAGGACCAATTTTTAACAAACAAAGAGCTTCATGTTCGTCTTACATTAAACCACTGTCTCGAGACGTCTGAAAACTAGTAACAAGCTTTAAAGTTCAAACGAACGTATACCAACGCAAACACATTCAAGCAAATACTCAAAAAATGATCTTCTCCTAAAATAGTCCACAAAAATCCAGTATCCATATTATTTCTCCAACCAATGAAATCGCTCCAAATTCAGGCAAATCCGCCGCTCGATGACAGCTTTTCAATTAATTATCTCTTATAGGAGCTTAGTAACAAATTATCCTAATCGAGAAGATAATAAATTAATGTCCAGACGAAGGAATCTGTCTTCTCAATCGATGAAATCTGTTGTAGAAAAGTATAACCTCTGTTGTGCGGACTTGTTTTTATAGATATATTGTTTC